>PVIR01027876.1:0-22507 GCA_004026965.1 Petromus typicus
AAACCAAGGTTAGGGAGAGGAATGTTTGAATTAGTTCCCAGACTCACTGTTGGGTATGGATAAATAGGAGACAGGGTGCAAGTTCATAGTGTGTGTGTTTATCTACACAGATTTGTATGCCAAGATAAATCAGAGTATTTTTCAATATGCTGCTGTTGAGGCTTTTCTCTATGCTGCTTATAGAGGCTTTTTGTGAAGAGTACCAAGTTAGTTCAGAACTCTGTGGATTCTTCCAACAGGAAAGTTTAGCATTTCAAGTTCAGCAGTGGTCAGCATAATCCCTAGGAAATAGCAAGGTGATTGAAATTAGAGGAATTTTCAGTGAGCTGTCTCACTGCATGTAAATAGTGATAGCGAGCATAATTGTATTTTAGGCTATGTTAGCAATTATTGGAGGGTTGAAAGCTTACATCATACCTGGTTTTTCTTCTGTGAATCACTTTCTGTTTCTGGAGCTCTTCTAACTCTTTCTTGGAAGTAACAATAATGGAGAAAGTGGTAGAGTTTGCACATCCATCAGGCAATACAACCAAAGTACTTTGGTATGTAGCAGAGTGTTTTATTTTCCTGTCTTGTCAATATATGTTCTGGGAATTGAACTCAGGTTCTCTTTCATGGTAGCCAACTGCTTTATCACTAAACTATATATAGCCCAGAACACACAAAAAAATTGAGATATTTGCTCAAGCAATTCTTATTGCTTCATCAGTTGAAACTGACTCCTGCTTCCCCTGCCAGAAACCTAGAGTGCATGGCAGTGAAGAATATGACTGTAAGTATAGTTTGGTATTGCTGCCTTGATTTAGCAGTTTTAGATAAAAGCAGTTCTACAAAATATTTCTTTTTTTTGCCTTTACAATAGTTGTCAACACCGTGGAAAGGGCATACTAAAACTCTGTATTGTACTGTTATGAACAAAAATAATTTTGAAGCCAGCGTGGTAGCACAGGCTTGTAATTCAGTCTACTCAAGAGGCTCAAGAAGGAGGGTCACAAGGTTAAGGCCAGCCTGAGCAATTGTGAGACCTTATCTCAGAAAAAAAAAGGCTTGGGGATGTAGCTCAGTGGCAAAGCATCCTTAGGTTCAATCTCTCTACTGGAAACAAATGTTTTGACCTGAAAGCGTCTGATGTATTTCCAGGGTTTTGTGGATCATGCTTTGGGAATCACTGGTATAATCTAAACTCACTCACCTGTTTTGTGTTTGGATGCTTTCTAGCAACCTGAGATTGCTTTTGCTCATGAGTTTACATAAACTACTTAAGTTTTTTTTATAAATTCAGTAGCCTACTGCCTGGTTAAACTCTGTTGAATGTTTGGCTTAATTCATATAAGAATGTATTAGTAGTATGATTCTAAATCTATATGCTCCATTGTTTTTAGTTTGCATAATCTTGCTCCTCGTACATATTAACTATATGCTAATTGAAATAAACAATTTGAGTGGAGGAGGGTTAGGATTGAACCCAGAATTTTATGCATGCTTAGCATTGTTCTACCAGAGAATTATATCCCTAACCCTGAAAAAATACATTTTTAAGGCTTGTGTTCTATTTTTCCTTACTCTGGACCAATCTTTTAAAAAATGCAGCAGTTGGTCTTCTGACATCTACCTCCTGTGACATTTTTGCAACAGAAATATGTATTTCTGTAACTCCTTTGGAAAAAAGCAAATAAGTTTAAGATTGGAGGATATTTTTAGTATGCTTTTGAAACCACGTAGATGTATTTGTTGCATTATATTAGGCACATTTGTGCATTTTATTATTGAATATCTCATAGTGGTTTCTTTGTGGTATTTGGGGCCACCATTTGAGTAAAGTAGGACTGTTTTCCTTTAGTGTACAGTATATAGTCCTTCTCTTTTCTTTTTACAGTGCTGAGGATCCAACCAGAGGCCTGCTGCATGCTAGGCTAGCATTTTACCTCAGCTATACCCCAGCCCGAGTGTAGTCCTTATTTAAGGAAACTATTATTAAAATCGCTTGCAAGTAAATAGAAATAAATTAAGTTGATATTGTAGATCAGAATGTTTAATAGCAATTTCTGGATAGAATGTCAAGATTCTTATTTACTTGCTTAGGCACCAGTGATAGAATTCTGGACATTGCATTTGCAAGGCAGGCATGATGCCACTGAGCTAAATCCCCAGCCCAAGATTCTTTTAATATATTGAAATTTTGTTGTATCAATTTTTACCAGAAATAATTGGCCATTATATAGCCCTATCTGACTCCTCTGAACTTCTCTCTCTCATCCACTGTTTTTTGCAATCTGCTTTTTTATTCTTGTTCTTCCTTTTATCTGGAACTCTCTTTCCTCAGATTTTCACAGGGAATATCATACACAATGCTTCCTGATATTCAGGCCTGGTTGTAAGCTTATCGCTCTGTGAGACTTTCCTTCATTGTTTCCTTCTAAAATTCTCTTAATCATTTTTTCTATGTTTTTCTCTTTAGCATTTGTCATCTATCATACCCAAGTGTTTTACACAATTATATTATTATCCAGTCCCACTCCTTAGAATGTAAACCTCAGGAAGGCCTGGGTTTGCCTGGCTCCTTGCTGTTTCATCTCTATTACTTAGACTTGTACCTGGAACAAAATAAATTATTAAGTACTGGCTTGGTGAATATTTATATAAATATGAACTATATAGAGGTTTTTGTTATAACTATGCTTCTTTAGTAATTTGGCCAGAAAGCTTGCTGTTAGGAAGTCTGTCTTTTTTGTTTTTATGAGGCAAGGTGTCAGGCTCTCCTTGCCCTTTTAACTCACTCTGTAGCCCAGTGTGGAAATCAGATGGGAAGAATGAGACCTAACTAGCCTTCTCCATGAACAACGGGGAGAAAAAGGACGTGCAAGCGGGCTAACATGCTGCCGGGAAAAGTAAGAGCACCTGAGGTTAAGTTGTTTACCTGGAGAAGTATCACGGAGGGTGGGAGCCAGATGAATCCGTGCAACTCTAATTGCTCGTGCCCGTGTCTGGGTGAATAAAGCCGAAGTGAGCCAGTTGTTGGGTCTTTACGTCGAAGGGAGACCTGAGCTCCCTGGCTTCCTAGATTTTAGCTCGCTTCTGTGTCTTTTTATTTTCCATCTTTGTCACCCCTTGGTCAGGTTTTAGCTCGGCTTGTTAGGCCGTTTCCCACAGGAGGTATTGAAACAGGGACCTGGTCAAGGAAGTTTACCTGAGGGGAAAAAGCAGAGAATCAGTGGTGGGGCCTGCTGCAGTGGAGAGCTACCGACCAGAAAAAGAAAGCGACAGATGGGGAAAAGAAAGCAAGAGAAAAGGAATGTGAGTGTTCAAGGTAAAGTCAGCCAGGACAGTTGGGGCAGAATTCATCAACTGAGGTACAGTGTGGTATCCCTTTGTTGGAAATTGTTGTTCCAGTCTGGTGCTCAAGTTAATTTGTCAAATGTTGCAAGATGTTATCTTGGCTTGCTTAGATGGGTATATTTAATGTAAAGAGTTGGGGTTGAGTAACAGAAGGCTTGGACTGTGCTTGTATCCAGAGCTTTGCTACATCCCGTAAAACTTTCTCCACTTGGAGCTTAGTCTGTGCAGTTCTTTGCCCTGCAACTGTGCTGGGACATCCTACGCCTAGCACACTCTTGGGAGAAGATGAGAGTAAAGAATCTGGTCCTCTTCTCTTTCTCTATCTGTGGTTGAGACAGAAATATTACGGCCTTGTCAAAGACGAGTTTGACAAGCTCCACTTATTGGAGAGCCTTTTGGGGTATGTCATTTTCAATTACTCATCTTGACCCTAACAACCCATGACAACATGACAAAATGTTCATGAGCACAATCCTCTATAGTATAAATTGCTCAAAGAACTAAAATCCAGTGTCATGAACAATGGAGTTCAAGGAAATAGAAAGGAACAGAGGACAAAGCAGAGACTAAAATCTCAAAGCTGACATGTCTCAAGGCTTGCCCCTCCTACTAGATCCAAAACGTTGCTGCATCCAAAAGATGAACTATTCAAACACCTGCCTATACCTCCCTGTCTCCCCATGTCTTAAACTGTAGGTTGTGTGTGTGTTTTTCTTTAAAGCAACATTATCTCCACCTCCTCATCCTTTGCTAAGTTCTGCTTCTAAATTCTGCTTGCTCCCTCACCTAAAGAACTAGCTAAAGAACGGACAAATATGGGAATAAACTTAAACAGGCCTCAGGTTCTGGAAGGTGACTTGTGCTGGGCCCACTAGCAACAATCAGCATGTCTATTCCTTCAGCTGAGTGAGAGCTGCTCTCTTCCTTGGTCTCTCTGCCTCCTGGGCCATTTCATCATGATAGACTTACTGGAGTCTGCAGTAGGAGCGGTGTGCTTGCCTCCTTTAGATACTAAGCATTTAGCTAAGTCCTGCCCCTCTACAGAGGAGTACTTAACTCTTCATGGTAATTTTCAAGAGTTAGCAGGTGAGCAAGGTTGACAAAATTGGGCAGTGGGACACCCAGAGATGATGGAAGAAATGCTGATGGAACACGTCGTATCTTACAGTGTACTAACACTTCCATAGCGGGCGTATCAGCAAATGGCTTTTATAGTGAAACAGACCTGGATAACTATTCTTGAAGACATTATTTCCACTCAGGCTGTCTTACGCTTTCTACAAGGCATGGTGAGGCCTCTCCAAAGTTTTAGCCAGGTTTCAGGAAGCTGTCCAATGACAGATTACACGTGCCTACACCGCAGAAATCATGAGGTTGCACCTGGTTTTTGAGAATGCTAATATGGACTGTAAACAAGTGCTAAGAGATCCGAAAAACTAAACATCTTGGGGCCTATTTGAAAATGTGTCAGGGTGTGAGTATAGAAGGCTATAAATCCAAGTTTGCCTAAGGTATCTTTGGTTTAAACAAAATAAGGGGTCTTCAGAGATACAATGTTTTAATTGTGGCACAATAGGGCCTATCCATAAGCACTGCACTTCCATAGGACTGGCCTATAATAGTTAATGACATTAAGGATTGGTTTTATCCCTTTAAGCCCCCAGTACTGACCTCATTTTGCATTCTGTTCCCGCCACTAACTTTGATAATCATTATCCTTCAGATAAGTGTGTACAGCTGTGGCCCAGGCTGCATACTAGCAGCAATTTACCTCAGCCTCGCAAGTGCTGAGATGAGATGCGCCACCACGCTTGGCTTGTTATGAAGTCTTCATATATTAACACCATGTTTCTTATTTTCACCCTGATTGCAGCCCATAGTAAGTTCATATATTTGCTGACTAGATTTGTTAACCAAGAAAGCTCAACTATTTTTCCTGCTAAAATATTTTGTTACATGGTAGAAAAAGTTTTTTTTTTTTTTTTTTTAGTGGCACAGGGGATCAAACCCAGGATCTCATGCCTACTAAGCATATACTTTCCCACTGAGCTACAGCCCCAGCCTTATGGTGAAATAACTGTCTATGTCGAAATAGCCAAGAATTGTTTTTACAAACTTGAGTTAACATTAAAAATACTGTTTTTCTAATTCTTATACTCAAGTTAATTTTTTTTTTTTTCAAGGATCTGACGATCAAACTTGGACCTTGTGTTTGTGAGGCAGGCATGTACCACTGATCTGAATCCCCATCTCCTCATGTTAATTCCTTTCCATGAAGCCTTGTCAGATAATTCTAAAATGTAATGATTTTTGTTATCTTCTGGTTAGTACAGTAACATCTTTATTTACTTATTGGTTTTTTGAGACAGGGTCTCTATAGTACCTGCTGGTGTTGAACTCTCTACGTAGTCCATGTTGAGGCTGAGTTCCCAGCAATCTTCTTGCTTCAGCCTGCCAAGTGCTGGGATTACAGGCATGCACCATCATGCCTGTTTCTATACCTGTTACATTTTCCTATTCATAATATGTAAATTTTGATTGTTTAAATATTTTTTTTGGTGAGTATATCTTCTAGTCCACCACTACAGGGATTATGTTGTATTGTCCTTAAGCTTTTTGAAACAGACATTTCTAACTACCTAGTAAAGTACATTAATTAATCAATTGATTTGCTCCTTTAATAGCAATTACTGACCCATTTACCCAGGCAAGACTGCTTGATTGCTGAAGATAAGAATAATACATCTTTGCCATCTGGGAATTAAAAGGCTGATTAGGAGGGCAAATATGTAAATGAATACATCTTGATTGTGAGGGGGATCTGCTCCACCTGGGTAGATGAAGGAAGGTTTACCGAACTCGTGACAGTGGTGGGCAGTATTGAAAAATTAGCAGAAGTTTGCAAATTGTTAAAGAGCAGACAAGCATTTAAGCAGAAGGTGCCGGGGGTGCAAAGTATGGAAGTATGTGGAACAACGTATGTTGTTTTGTTTGGACAACCTCAAATCAGGTGCTGTGTCAGTTTTGTAGGGTGAAAAAGAGCAGGAGGTAAGTAGAGGTCTAGGAATAGAAAGGAGCCAAATGATAAGCTTCACTTATTATACAAAGGAGTTTTTGTTTTTGTTTACTAAAGGAGAGCATGGAGACTCAATGAAGAGTTTAAAATAAACTCCTTGGTAATATCTGGGCTTTTGGAAACTATGTTGCCATTAATCTAGCAGATGGATTGAAGGGGAAGGAGAATGGGCTTGGGGATACTGTTGGAGAAACTGTTGAAGAAAATTAAACCAGGAATAATAGTATGAATTAGGCTAGTCATACCTGGGGTGAAGAGAAAAGGGTAGCTGTAAGAACGTTGAGTTAAAATTATTAGGATTGGACTGAAAAGGTAGCTCGGTGGAACGCTGGCCGGAGTGTACAAATTCCTGGGTTCCATGACTAGTAAAAAACACATGCACATGAATTGAAAAATGATTCCTAGGTCACTGGGGTTGGGTGATTTGAGTGTATTGTGAGATGTTTAAGAAAAGGACTATACGATCAGGAAGATTGGAGAAAACTGGATAGATTTTAGGACGAAAGTCACAAGAGTGGATGAGAATGTCCAATGAGAACGTGGAGAGAGAAGAGAAGTTTACAAGAGCACGTAGTACTGTGTAAAAGTCTCATTGAAGAGGCAAAGAAAGCTCACAAAGAGAGGAGGAAGATCCGTACCAGGCATCAAGTTTTGTAGAGGCAAGGGAAGAGAACTTTTAATGAAAGTAGTTGTTAGTTCTTGTAGGGCTAAATAAGAGGATTTAAAAGTGTCTGTTAGACTTAACAATTGGAAGTCAGTGATGACCGTGACTAGAGCAGTATTAGTGGATTGAAGATGAGAAGATAGATAAAAATATTAAAATAAAAAAAAATTACTGGCTAAAAATTCAACAGGGAAGTAACTGGAAAGAAATGCAAGCCTGAAGGAGGAGAGGCTTTAACATTTAAAAAGATGTGTGAGGATGTTTACATGAAAGTGAGAGTCTAAAAAGACTGGATATAGTATATTTGGAAAATGAGATTGTTTCAAAATCAATTTATATACTGGGAGGTAAATTAATCCCAGTTCCACTGATTATGCCTACTTGGGATAGATTTTTGTTATAACGTACTAAAATAGCAACCATACCAGTAGAATACTCAAACTCAATGTTAGAAGTCATAGAGAACAAAGATTCTATGTCACTTTATTGGATAATGAATTGAGATGTGTTAGTATTCTTTTTAAATTAATGTTATTTATTATTACAGTCTTGGGCATTTAACTCAAGACCTGGTGCTGGCCAGGTGCCATAGAGCTACATTCTTGGCCTATAATGTTGTTTATCTAAAGTTATTCACATTAAACTTATTTGAATTTTTTCCTCAGGCTTAGTCTTTTCATAAATATTCATTATTCTGGACAAAATGATACAGCAATCAGTTTTTAAGTTATCCTAATTGCATGTGACTTTTAAAAAAGCCAGTCTAGGTCCAGGGGTTTAGCTCAGTGGTTCTGGCGCCTGTCTTGCAAGTGCAAGGACCTGGATTCAATCCTCGGTAACCACATATCATACTGGGCGTGGAGGCTCACGCCCAGCAGCAATCAGTACCACATACCACAATGCCGGGCATGGTGGCTCACGCCTGTAATCCCAACACTTGGGAGGCAGAGGCAAGAGGGTTGCTGTGGTGTGATTTTTGAGGCTGAGCTCAGGGCCAGCCTGAACTACAAAGCAAGACCCTGTCTCAAAAAACCTTAAAAAACAAACAAACCCCAGTCTAAACAGGTTAACATGAAGACGTTAAAAATAGTGATTTATATAGAAGATATGAGTCTTAGGTTCTACATTCATCTCAAGTACTGTATTTTTATAAACATATTAATTAAGGGCTTTGTTGTGTTTATATTGCTCAGGCTGGCCTAGAACTTGTAATCTTCCTGCTTTAGCCTTTGAAGTACAGGGATTACAGGTCTGAGCATTACCTGGCTTTCTTTGGATCTTTGAGCTCTCTCAGCTGAATTAAATGCTGTATCTGAGCATCTTTCAGCGATTGTGTTGTATGGTTGGCACTGCCCTTGTTCAGCTGGAAAGCAAATGTTTTCATGGCTTTTAGCGTAGCTGTTGAGCATAAATAGTGGTTGATTATTAAATGTTTGAACAGATATGTGCTTGAATGAAGTTAGTGAACTGTGCAAAATATAAGGCTTTTTTTGTTGTTCATGCATACATTTACCAGTATCTTAATGGAAGGATGAGTTTCTGCAATCTTGGAAATTGTGAGCTTTGTTTTATTTTCAGAATTTAGGCAGAGGTTCCCTTTCCCTACTTGGAAACATTATAATCCTGCATTCAATGACTTGTTTGGCCTATTCTCCAAATTTATTATATTGGCTGGTTTTGAAGAGATAATTGTTATAAGCCAATATTTTAACCACTAATTATGAGTGATTTTTTTATTATGACGACTAAACAGAAAATGACTGTGGTTTTGAAAATTTTGAACATTACAATCAGAATTTCTTTACTTTTAGAATCTGTTATTTCAGGGGCTGGGGATTTAGCTCGGCAGTTCCGGCGCCTGTCTCGCAAGCGCAAGGACCTGGGTTCGATCCTCGGTAACCACATAACAATTCTGGGCGTGGAGACTCACACCCAGCAGCAACCAGTATTACATACTATAGTGGTGGCTCACGCCTGTAATCCCAACACTCGGGAGGCAGAGGCAGGAGGATTGCTGTGATGTGAGTTTGAGGCTGAGCTCAGGGCCAGCCTGAACTACAAAGTGAGGCCCTGTTTCAAAAAAAAAAAAAAAAAGCTTGAGCTTATTAGAGTTTTTCATATGTGCTGCTGAGATGAATGTATAACATAGTATTGTCTCCCTAATGTTTTCTTGATAGGTTTATTATTAGTGTACAGGAATATTATTATTATTATTTTGCATTTTATTACACTACCAAATATGATTATCAGTCCTAGAAGTTTTGTGGTGGATTTTTGGATTTTTTTCTTTTTGAGACAGGTACTCACTTTGTAGTTAAGGCTGGCCCTGAGCTCAACCTCGAACTCACAGCAATCCTCCTGCCTCTGCCTCCCAGTGCTGGAATTACAGGCATGAGCCACCATGCCCAGCACTGTAGTATGTGGTACTGATTGCTGGTGGGTGTGAGTCACTATGCCCAGTACTGTTGTATGTGATTACCAGGATGAACCTGGGCCCTTGCGCTTGCAAGATAGGTGCTGGAACCCCTAAATCCCTGACCCCCTGGATTTTTTAGGTAGAGGATAATGTCATCTACAAATAATAAGTTAATTACTTTTCTATAAATCTCCTTTCTTTCTCTTGAAAGATTACTCTGGTTAATGGTTTTATTACTATATTGAACTGGAGTGGTGATAGTGTACATCTTTGTCTTGTTCCCAATTTGAGAGGGAAAGCCTTCATTTTTTTCCCGTTTAATGTGCTGTTGGCAGTAGGTATGTCATAAATGGCTTTTATCAGATATAAGGTTCTTTTATACCTGTTTTCTTCAGAGCTTCATCATGAATGGATGTTAGACTTTGTCGGAGTTTTTCTGTATTGAAATGACCATCTGTATTTTCAATCTATGTTAATGTATAATGTTTATTGAATTGTACATGTTGAACCATCCTTGCATTCTTGGCATGAAGCCTCCTTCCTTATGAAGTATGATCTTTTTGATTATTTGTTGCATTTAGTGTCTTTTTGAGGAACTTTGCCTCTTTGTTCACTAAAGAGACTGACACATAGCTCTCTGTCTCTCTTTTTGGTCAGGTCTTCATTTGGTTTTGGCATCCGGGTAATGCTAGATTCCAGGAATGATTTTGAGAGTACATCTTTCCTTTGAATTTCATTAAAGATTTGAGCAATGGTGCAGGAACTTCCCTGAAGTTCTTGTAAAACTCAGTGGTAAATTTATCAGGTCCTTTTTCTCAGTGATGGTTTTTTTTCTGCTTTAATTTCATTGCTTGTTACTGGATTTTTCAGGGTTTTTTATATGTTCTTGGTTCAGTGTTGGTAATTCATAGGTATCTAGGAATTTATCTTTTCTGAATATTTATTAGACTTCAGGTTCTCAAAATAACTACTAATCATGTGGATTTTGTCTCTTAGTTTATTGGTACATTTAGGTATACATTATGAACACGTTCATCATTGGGAATTTGTACCTGCACATGATCTATCATGGTTATTTTTTCCCCAGTCTCCTCCTCTCCTTCCACCTTTTCCCAGGCAGTGTTTCTTATGACTTCATCTTTTTCATTTCTAATTGCAGTGATTTGGGTCTTCTCTTTCCTTTTCTGGTAAAATTCAATAAGAGTTTGTCCTTTTTTGTCTTAGTCTCACGTTCATTGATTTCTGCTTGGATCTGGATAATTTCGTTTGTACTGGCTTTGGACATGGATTATTCTCAGTTTTCTAGGACTTTGAGGTATATCATTAGTTCTTTGGATTCTGTTTTTCTGATGTGGACATTCATAACTGTACTCCCCTCTGGACTGTTTTTATTGTATTCTGTAAGTTCTGATATCTTATATTGTTACTATCATTTGATTCTAGGAACTATCATATATATATACACATATACATATATATACACATATACATATATATGTATGTATGTGTGTATATATCTATGTGTGTGTGTGTGTAATATATATATATATATATAATTTTTTTTTTTTTTTTGAGACAGGGTCTCGCTTTTTTTGTAGTTCAGGCTGGCCCTGAGCTCAGCCTCAAACTCACATCACAATCCTCCTGCCTCTGCCTCCCGAGTGCTGGGATTACAGGCGTGAGCCACCACGCCCGGCACTGTGGTATGTGGTACTGGTTGCTGCTGGGTGTGGGTCTCCACACCCAGTATTGTTATGTGGTTACGGGGAATCGAACCCGGGTCCTTGCGCTTGCAAGACAGGCACCGGAACCACTAGGCTAACTCCCCAGCCCGTGTGTATATATATTTTTAAATTTCTGTTTATTTTTGAGACAAAGTCTCACTTTGTAGTTCAAACTGGCCCTGAATTTACTATATAGCCCAGGCTACCCTTGAACACACAGAAATCCTCCTGCCTCTGCCTCCAGGGATTGGATCTTGTGCTTGCCAGGAAGACTCCCAAATCACTGAACTAAATCCCTGCCCCTCTTGATATTTTCTTTGACCCATTGATGATTAAAGGAGTATTGCTTAATTTCCGCATGTTTGTGTAACTTTTGTGGTTTCTTTAATCATTGTTTTCTAGATTCATTGCACTATGATCTGATAATTTTTATGGTATAATTTCAGTTCCTTTGCATTTATTTAAGCATGATTTATGGGCTAGCTTGTGGTCTGTTTTGGAAAAAGTTCCATGTGCTGCTGAGTGGTGTAATCTGTTCAGTAGAATCTGTATGTTTCTATGAAGTCCAGTTTGAGAGTTTTGCTCAACTCTTTGTTGTTCTCGTCTGGTTGATTTTCTATTTGTGATAGTGGGGTATTGAGATTCCCACTATAATTGTATTAATGTTTATATAATATGTGTAGTAGAGTTTAATGTAATTGGATGTGTCACCAATAGTTTAGTGCATACATGTATAATTTTCTTTCTTTTGAATTGCCTCCTTAATATACAGTGACATTACTTGCCTTCTGATCAGTTTTGGTTTGAAATTCATTTTGTCTGAAAATAGAACAGCTAGATTAACTAGTCTTATTTTCAGGTTCCTGTTGTCTGAATATTATCTTCCATCCTTTGATTCTCAGTCAGTGCATTTCTTTTTTAGATCAAATGTGTTTTTTTGTGTACAGCATATCCTGGGATTTTGTTTCTTGTTGTATTCTGGGTATGTCTTTTGATTGAGGAATTGAGACATTTACATCAGGGGTTATTACTAAAAGATAATGACTTATTCCTGTCATTGTATTATTTTCCTGTTGTTGATTTCCTCTTCCCTTCTGCTTACCGTACTCCTCCTGACTGATGGTATGTATTCTATTAGACTTTTTTGGCATTGTTAGCTCCATTATCTCTTCCTAGGATATCCTTTAGAGTTTTTTTTGGAGTGCTGGTGTGGTGGTAATGAATTTCTTAAGGTGCTCTTTGTCATGAAAACACTTTATTCCTCCACCAGTTTTAAAAGACAGTTTTGTAGGATGTGACAATCTAGGTTTGAAGTTATTTTCTTTAAGGTTTGAAACCTTTCACTCCAAGTTTTCCTGGCCTTTAAGGCATTTAACTGTTCTGTTGTATCTCCTTGAACTCTGAGTGTGTTATTGATCTGCTTTTAATCTCTTATTTTGAATAATTCATGGCTTTTGATTTCTTTCCCTTTTGCCCCAGGGATCAGGTTTGGAAGAATTGAAAATTTTGGGGGTCTTGTTCTTGCCTTGCCTTATCTTGTTTCTGTTGTTTGGTGTGTGTGTGTGTGTGTGTGTGTGTGTGTGTGTGTGTGTGTGTGTGTGTGCGCGCGTGCATATGCGTGCATGCATGCATGCATGCATGTGTGTGAGTGTCTGTGTGTTAACATTTGTGGACACTTACACTGGAAAGACTTTGTTGCTGGTATGGAGATCTCCTTAGTATCTGCTTCTCGGTAATGCACCCCTGTTAACCTGAGAGTGGAAGATGCACTTAATTAACCAACCTCTCAGTTCCTGGAATGGATTGCCATGTTGTTGGTGACAAAAAGGTAATACAGATACTGGTATATAGAGGAAACTTAGTAGTAGCAACATGTATACCACCTTGATAGTAGCAACTAAATCAGCAGCAATCATAGCATCAGACTTAATATTGACTTACCATAAGAGCCAATAATGTGCTACTTTTAACCACTGAAAAGAAATCTATAATTATAAACTAAGAAAAAGAGTATTGGCATATAGTAGGTATGTACTAAATGTAACATCTATACTTCTAACAATAGCTTAGAATTAAGTATATAAAGATTAATAAAGCTTATTGATTATACTAGTAAAGGTAGGATGGTAAACAGGAGGATGAAAGAAAAATTTGACAAATTAAGCTAAGACTAGATGAGAAAGAGAAAAGTAAGATGAATCTCAAGGAATGAAATTAATAGAATTATACAAAGTAAAAGAAAGTGGCAAACATAAAAATTTTTTAAAGAATAAAGATACATACTAAAAGGGGGAAGAAAAAAATCCCAAAACTAGTAAAGAAGAAAGGAGAGAACAAAAGTTAGAAATGAATCCAAAAAATTTCTCATGTGTTTGAAAGAGTGGCTTCTTTTCATGATCCTGCTTTGAAGTCCACCAAGTCATGCTTTTCTGTGCTTAGCTTTATGGTCTGTAGTTTTCTGTGGTTCTTCTCCCTCTCTTTCAACCTAGGCCCCAGGTCTGTCCTAGGCAAGGTGTATCCTTGCTTATGTTGGTAGGTGGAGGAGCAAGACCTCTGGTCTGTGCTGAGTGTAAGCTATGGGACCAGGGTGTAAGCATACCGCTGGAGTTAATGGCAGCACTTTCGCACCTACATGTGAAAGGCCACATACACTAGGCCTGGCTTCTTACTACAAGAGGTGGGGCCCTATGTCTTTCCTGGTCTGAGCTTAAACCTTAGGAGGTCACTATCTTCCCCAGCTGTCACCTACCCAGATACTAGGAGAAGCCCTGAGGTAAAGTGGTTTTGTGACGCAGTCTTAAAAAATCAACCCCTTCCTAAAACAGTGCTTGATTAAACAGTATCTGGCAGTATGGTAAGTGGTGCACTGGATTTCTTCTCCAACTCCTGTTTTGCAGAAGGAATCACTTTCAGAGTAAAACCCCCACTGTTGAGTTTACAGTATCAGTGGGCTTTTCTTGGGATTGATGCTGCTGGCTGAGTCTGTTTGTCCCTGGAGCCCCTGCCTTCGGGGGGCTCCTTTGCCTAGGAGCCAAGGTAAGCTCCAGACTGCTTTGTGCTCATCTTTCCATTGTGTTCCATTTCTCCAGCTTGTCTGTAGGTTCTGATTTTCTTGCTGGTTTCTTCCCAGATCCCAGAGATACACTTTTCTTCACTAGGTTATTTTCAAGTATCTAGATTCTGGGTTCTGGAGAAGTTGTATTTTCTGTGGATCACTACTCCACCATTTTGGTTTTCCTACTCTTCTTTCTAAAAATGAGTCTGGGTAGTAATCAGTTGATACTAATTTGCTTCAGAGTATGTAATAGAAGTCACCAGTGCAGCCTCTTAGTATATAGATAGGAAGATTTAAAATTTAATTTATGGGGATTTGTATAAGTAACAGTTCAGTTTCTTATTGTAGCTCTATTCAGAGTTGTATTTCTAGTTAGGTAAGTTTTAAAAGTTTGTGTTTCTAGGAATTCATCTCTTTCACTGTTTATCCAATTTTTCCCCCTTTAATGTTAATGGTTATGTCAATGCTTTCATGTCATTGTTAACTTGGTTCCTCCTGTGCCTCTTCCTCTTTTTTCTCCATTTGTTCAATTTTATTTCCACTTTAGTATTTATTACTATCTTCTTCCTTTGGGATTAACTTTTCTCTTTTTCTAACTTTTTAAAATTAAGTTTTTTTTGTATACTTTAGGTATACATTGTGATCACATTCATCACTGAGCCTTTTTCCTAGTTAAGATGAGAGGTTAAGTTATTGTTTGAACTTGGTCTTTTAAAAATATAGATATTTGTAGCTGTAAATTTCAGAGCCCTGTGATGGTTACATCCCATAAGTTTTTTATTTGTGTAATTATCTCAAGTTTTTTCTAATCTTTTCATAGACTTTTGACCATTTGCTTATTTGAGAGTGTGTTATTTAATTTCCATATAATGGAAATTTCTCAGATTTCTGTTGATTGCTATTTTTATTGTATTGTAAAAACTATAGTATGAGTGATTAAAATTATTCTGAATATTGGGCCAGGGATTTAGCTGAGTGGTACTGGCACCTGCCTTGCAAGTGCAAGGACCCGTGTTCGATCCCCAGTAACCACATACAACAATACTGGGCGTAAAGACTCATGCCCACCAGCAGTCAGTACCACATACCACAGTGCCAAGTGTGGTGACTCGTGCCTGTAATCCCAGCACTTGAGAGGCAGAGGCAGGAGGATTGCTGTGAGTTCAAGGCTAAGCTCAGGGCCAGCCTGAACTACAAAAAAAGCGAGACCCTGTCTCAAAAAAAAAAAAAAAAATCTGAACATATTCAAGTTTGTTTTATGGCCTGATATAAAACATTGTTAATAACCTCTGTACTGTGACTAGTAAATGTAATTTATTTCAGTATGATTTAGATCATTGTGATTTTGAAATGTTAGTGAATTTCATATGTAGGTTACATAAAGTCTCTGAGAAGGCTCTTAACTTCAGTGAGGGCAGGTCTTTATATATGTGAATCACAGTGAAGTTCAGTTTAAACATGGCTGAAATAAAATATTTAATCATTTTCATCAAAGGGCATATGATAGAATAATCTTTATTCCTACAAGAATGAATCAGCCATCATTATTAATAAACTAGTAACAGTATTGCCTTTTATACTGTTAAATCCTAAATAATGTCCAGCTTAGGAAATAGAGAAGTGTTCATTATGCGATATCTTACAACTATTATTCTATCTTCATAGTAATTTTTTGAAATGTATCATAGTCTCTTTACAAAGAAAGAAATTGAAACTGAAAGGTTTATTTTGTTAAGGATACCGATTTCAATCTTTCATTCAGCAAATATACCAGGTTTTGGAGATGCAGCCATCTTCCGTTCAGACGTGGTCCCTTCTGCCATGAGCTACATTGTGTGATAGAATCTTTTTAATGGCAGTGAGATTTGAATCCAAAGCCTCTCATGTACTAGATAAACTCTCTACCACTGAGCTGCACCTTAGCCTATTTTATCTTATTTTGAGATGGTCTTGCTAAGTTTTCAGAGTTTTCTCAGGTTTTCTGTTGTCCTACCTGAGCTTTCTGCGTAGTTGAAATTACAGGCAAATGCCACTGTTTGATGAGATCCTTTCACTGACAAAGTCTTTGAGTTACATTTCATATGGCAGTGATATATATTTGTAGAATATAAATATTTCTACATTCTCATCTATTTTATAATCTTTACTGCAGTGCTTTGGCCCAAGTGGGTTAGATATTATTAAAGAATCCCTATTTGAAAACAGGGAAACTGAGACTTGGGACTACTAATGTCATATAGTTATGGCTGAGCCAATACACACTCGGGTTACCTAGCTCCAAAGGTCTCATCTTTTTCCATTAACACTACATTGTCTCCTCTGACTACAAGCCCAGATCACCATCAGTGATATCCTGACAGTAACCATTCTAGCATCATGTAGCAAAGCAGACCTCTACCAGGCAGGGTGTGTAGAAAAAGTGTGAAAGCCCAGACAGCTGAGTCGAGTAAAAGCTTTGGCAAGAGACTAAAATAGCAATGCTTCACGGACCCAATCTCAGCAGTACCCACATGGACACAAGACATTATAATTCCTAGGGGGCTTTTCTGTCCCCCTAGAACAAAGACATGTAAGTAGTAATTTAAGAGGAGACCTAAACACTAGACAGTACATAGCTACTGAAGTTGTAAATAGTAATGTAATTTTTTTTATGAGGGATTGCTTATGTTACATTGATTGCTTTAACTACATTTGTGGGTATTCAGAGAATATAATCTATTTAGCAAAGACATTTGAATGTTTCTTGTGTATAAAAACATTGATAAGGGTTAGGCATGGTAGCTAAGACCTATAATCCTAGCACTCAGGAGGCAGAGGCAGGAGGATTTCCAAGAGTCCACGGCTAGCCTAGATATCATAGTTCAGAACTAGCCTGAACTACAAAGTAAGACCTTGTCAAAAAAAAAAAAAAAATTGTTAGGCGTTGTGGAAATGATAACAAGGTAAGATAAGGATGATACCATTCTTGCCCATGAGGAGCCTATATTCAATAAAGAGATTTTGCATTCATGCAAATATACTTGCACATTCAGAGTAGTTATGTATTTGGGCCCTGGGTATTTAGGAGATAACAGGTAAATTAGGAATTGCCCTTAAGCCTTTGGTTTGTATTTTCTATTCCTTAGAGAGTATTTCCTATCCTCCCCCCTAAATCTTAGCAGTTGAAAACCTTTTAGAGAAAAGGACTGGAAATGTTCATAGTAAAACTGAACCGTACTTCTGTACTTACGTTTTGTTTTGTTTTTTGTTTTTGTTTTTTTGTTTTGTATTGTTTTGTTTTTTGTTTTTAGAGACAGGGTCTCACTTTTGTGGTTCAGGCTGGCCCTGAGCTCAGCCTCCAACTCACATCACAGCAATCCTCCTGCCTCTGCCTCCCAAGTGCTGGGATTACCGGCATGAGTCACCACACCTGGCACTGTAGTATATGGTACTGATTGCTGGTGTTGAGTTGCCACATCTGGCATTGTTGTATGTGGCTACAGGGAGGAACCTGGGCCCTTGCATTTTCAAGGCAGGTGCTGTAACCACTGAGCTAAATCCCTGACGCCTGCATTCTTTTTTTTTGAGACAGGGTCTCACTTTGCAGTTCAGGCTGGGCATGAGCTCACTAAATAGCCCAGGCAAGCCTCAAACTCACGGCAAACTTAATGCTTCTGCCTCCTGAGTGCTGGGATTACAGGCGTGAGCCACCACGCCGGGCACTGTGTTATGTGGTACTGATTGCTGGTAGACATGAGTCTCCACACCCAATATTGTATGTGGTTACCGGGATCGAACTTGGGCCCTTGTGCTTGCAATACAGGCACCAGAGCCATTGAGCTAAATCCTCAGCCCATCTTGCGTTCTTTTTTAAAAAATGATTTTATCAGTTCATTTTATACAAAATGATCACATTCAACATTGAGAACTTGCACCTGTACAGGACAAATCTTGAATCTCATTTCTTTCCATTCCCCTGCCCTCTGTACAACCCCCACCCCTATTCATGAAAGCATTCTTTCCTTTTTTAAAACAAATTTTTTCTTTCCCTTTTTAATTTTTTAATTGATTTTATTGGTACTTTTTTATATACATTGGGATCACGTTCAATATTGTTTGTACCAGTATGTAGTACATCTTGATTCTCATTTTTTCCCATTGCCCTGCCCTCCCTACACCCCTACCTCCATGTACATACGTTGTTTCCTTTTTTTTTTTAAACCATCAAATTTTTTCTTGCCCTTTATTGACCCCCATCCCCCTTTTCCCTTTGAAGGTTTTCTTCCTATTTCACAATACCTATCGTATATTTTGGAACTCATTTACACCTTAGGTTTTCATACTAGAGAAATGATATAGTATTTACATATCTGTGTGCTATTTATTTTACTTAAATGGTTATGTCTTCAATCAAGATATATACATTTTAGTATAAATGAGTAATTTATCATTCTCTTTTTTTGAGACAGGGTCTCCCTTTTGTAGTTCAGGCTGGCCCTGAGCTCAACCTTGAATTCACAGCAATCCTCCTGTCTCTGCCTCCCGAGTGCTGGGATTACGGATGTGAGCCACCACGCCTGGCTCTTTGGTATGTGGTTCTGATGGCAGGTGGGTGTGAGTCTCCATGCCCAGCATTGTTGTATGTCGTTATTGGGGATGGAACTCTGGCCCTTACATTTGCAAGGCAAGTGCTAGAACCACTGAGCTAAATCCCTAGCCCTAATTTATCATTCTTTATGACTGAGTAATCCTCATTTTATTAGAAAAACTTCTTTATCCAGTCTCCAGTTAATGAACATTTGGGGTGTTTTTTTTTCAAGATTGAGCTATTACAAACTGAGCTACATGGATGCACATGTCACTGTGATAAGCTTTTAGTTCTTTTGTGTATGTACCTACCAGGGAAATCACAGGGTCACGCTTCTACAGGAATCTCCACACTGGTTTCCATAGTGGTTGCACTAGTCTACATTCCCACAGCGGAGAAGAGTTCCTTTCTCTTCATAGCCTCAACAGCATTTGCTGTTGTGCTGTTGGTTGATTACATGATAGCCATTCTTTGTGGAGTGAGATAGAATCTCCTTGTTTGCATCTGTGTCTCTCAAATGACCAGTGATGTTGAACAATTCTTCATGTTTCTTTGCTGTCTTTCTTCATCTGAAAAAAGTCTGTGCATTTCAGGGGCCCATTTTTGAATTAGGTCTTTAAATTTGGGGAAGCTTATTTTTTAAGTTCCTTATGTATTCTAGATAGTAGTCTTTTGTCTGAGGAACAGCTGGTAAAATTTTGTTTTCCAACTTACAGGTTGTCTTTTCATAGAGTGTCTTCTTAGGCCCTGTAGTGGTGCTCTTGTCTGGTTGATTATCATTGTTATATGCTGACACTCTAGAATGGTACCTAATGTAATAAACACTTCATATTTTTGTTAAGTGGAGAGAAGCAATCAGTTTTAAAAATGAAAATGTACTAGATGTACTACTTTGGAGGGAAGTTCATCAATATTAAAAGGCGACACAGTAATGACTCAGTAATTCCACTTAATGTGTTATTAAATGCAAAGCCCAGAAATATACCTGTATACAAGGAAGTACGTGCAAGGATGTTAATGGTAGGAGTCTAGGTAAACATGAAATATAAAAATATAAATGCTTATATCAGATATAATCAATAAATGACTGAATAAAACTAATAGAATATATTGTAGAATTCTGCACATGTAACTAAAATAGATCTTCAGAGACATTTGGGATATATTTTTGACCAAAAAGAGCAAGTTCTATAGCCTTACCTATCAAATACATTTTAGCTGATAGAAAAAAAAATAAGTAGCTATGAAAATAGAGAAAGCAGTTGAATATTTTTATAATAGTATGAAGAAAGCAGATACGAATGATATGAAATGCAGAAGCTAAATAGAAGACTGATGAATTCAACAGCATAAAATGGGAAACTCTTACTGGGCACAGTGGTGCATCCCTGTAACCGCAGCACTGCAGAGGCTGAGGCAAGCTTGCTTAGAGTTGGAAGACAGCTTGGGCCGGAACTACATAGTAAGACTGCCTCAAAAAAAGCAAATTCCCGGGCCGGGGATTTAGCTCAGTGGTTCCGGTGCCTGTCTTGCAAGCGCAAGGACCCGGGTTCGATCCCCAGTAACCACATACCTATACTGGGTGTGGAGACTCACGCCCAGCAGCAACCAGTACCACATACCACAGTGCCCGGCGTGGTGGCTCATGCCTGTAATCCCAGCACTCGGGAGGCAGAGGCAGGAGGGTTGCTGAGATGAGTTTGAGGCTGAGCTCAGGGCCAGCCTGAACTACAAAGCGAGACCCTGTCTCAAAAAACCTAAAAAAAAGAAAAAAAACAAATTCCCGTGTAGTGGAAAAAAGATGCAATAAACATATGAAAGACATAAATGTGTATTCAGTGTTTGTTTTGACACCAGGTCTTACTATGTAGTGCAGGCTGGCCCTGAGCTGCTCACTATATAGTCCATGCTGGCCTGGAACTCGGTGATTGAAGTTTTGGGGTTACAGTTGTACACTACCACACTCAAATGTTCAATTTTTACTCAAAAAATGAATTAAAAATCAGATTGTTTCCTCGCTGTGATTGGAAAAGTTAAATTTTACAGTGACAAGAGCATCAAAAAAATCTCATGTATACCTTTGAAGGAAATGTTTGGTAGACAATTTGGCAATATTGAAAAGGTACACTATTTTTAATAATTTGAGTTTATTGGTAGTTTTTAGGAATACATTATCACATTGCTCATTGGTAGTACACTACTTTTAAAACTTCAGTTTTGGGGATCTAGTGTAAAGATACATGTACAAGAGTATACAATGAAACATGCAGCCAGTCTGAATGTTCATTGCCAGAGGTGGTAGTTAAGTAGAAGTATATCCATTTAACAAAATGATTGTGAGCTATTTAAAAATACTATGATGCGTTTTTACCAAGATGTCAAAAAGGAAGAAGGAAGCTACTGTCTCCCCCAAAGCCAAAATTAGAGCAAAGTCTTTGAAGGTCAAGAAGGCAGTGCTGCAAGGGACCCACAGCCACAATAAAAATGAAAAGATCTGTACATCCCCCGCCTTTCAGTGACCCAAGATATTGTTGATCTGGAGGCAACCAAACTATCCCCTAAACACTGCCATCAGGAAAAATAAGCTGACCATTGCTGTTATTAACTTCTCCTGACCACTGAGTCTTTGTTAAAGATGGAGGACCACAGCATACTCATGCTCATTGTGGATATCAAGGCCAGTAAACACTGAATCAAACAGCTTATGAACATGTGAAGAATCCCTGTGATGTTGAAGGGGCTGAGGTCAATACTCCGATTAAGCCTGGTGGAGAGAGGAGAGTGTGTGTTAAACTGTCTCCTGATTGTGGTGCTTTTGATGTTGCCAAGAAAATTGGGATGACTTAAAGTGAGTTCAGCTGGCTAACCAAAAAGATTTATTTCACCATAAAAAGACTGACAGATTTGTGAATGTGCACTATCATTTAACAGCTGGATAATAATGCTATGCTATATGTATAATACGTTATAATAGACGGTATATATTTGAAAACTCCTTTGTAGACTGTTAATCTGTATCTCTGTGCTCTGCAATGTGTAGTGTCATCTGTAGTGGGAACATTAATGTGTTAGAAGTTGAAATGTAAATTTACAGGGGTTTTTCTGAGAAGACTTCCTAGGAATGATAGAAATGTAAACACATTAGCTCAACCGTTTGCATATATTTTACATTCAAAATTAATTTAGCTGGATATGGTGGGACACTCCTATAATCTCAGCATTCTGAAAGGCTGAATGAAGCAGGAAGTTCACAGATTCAAGCCCAACCTAGGCAATTTAGCAGTTTATAGACATTTCCTCAATTTACAAAATAAAAAGGAATAAGAATATAGAAAATTCTGGGTTCAGTACAGTTGGAATATACCCTTTGGTTAAATAGTCAAATAGCCTAATAGTCTACAGCGTTAAAAAAATCCTAAAACAGACACAATCAGCTAGAAATATTTAATGCTTCAATACAAGGAGTTAAAGAAGCCACACAATAAACCTACTTTGAGATGTTCAAGGTCTTTACTGAGTTGAGATTTAATATGACGTCTTAACACCACTAAGAGCAGAGAATGAAGAGGAGCAGCAAACAACAGTCCAAAGAAGGAAAACGGCGTGACAGGGGGCCGGAGGTGGGAAGGAACACACATGCCGCCACTGCTGCTGCCTTTTTTTTTTTTT
>PVIR01027877.1:0-22503 GCA_004026965.1 Petromus typicus
CCCGAAATAAGTCCCAGGCTGCTCCTGGGCTGTGCGAAGCATTATTTTTCCTTAAATTATGAACTAAATGGCTTGAAAACATGCTTTCTTCTTACTCCTAAAGGCTTTGGTATTTCCAGTCTGACAGTAGTCTCACATTTCCTGAGCATTTTTGAATAAATTAAATTTGAATTGAATTGAATTTGGTAAAATTTGGATAGCTGTCACCCACAGGACCGCTCTTTTATCCTCTATAGTTAAATTCCCTTTAGTGTGGCTACTTTTAAGGTGTAGAATATTTTTTAAAAACTGTACCACAGACAATAAAAGCTGGGACATGAGTCATTAACTAATGAATGGACACATACAATGTGATAGAGCCACATGGTGAGATATATAGTACTGAAAAGGAATGGGCTTCTGATAAACGGTACAAGATGAATAAACGTTTTTGTTTTAATGTTTTATTTTCTGAAAAAATAAGAAATTCCATAACAAAACAAGAGAATAACAATAGTTAACACAGCATGCATTATTATCTTCAAAGTAGTTACTCAGAGTACGTGACATAGAGAAAAAGCTTCTCTCTTACAAAGAAGAAACAAGTAATAACAGAAAAGAACTTACCAGGTGAAAGGAGTTAGTCACAAAAGATCATGATGCTGCATTAGATTCCAACATAGGTAAAAACTTTTAGGAAAATCGAGTGATGGTTACCCAGGGCTGGGAGGGTTGGGGAGAAATGGGGCCGACCTCTGACGGGTTCAACTGTGGGGTGACTCAAGGTTGCAGAATTAGATGCGGAATTGGCCACACAGCTCAGAACGTACCAGGGCTTGCTGCGCATTGGCCACACAGCTCAGAACATACCAGAGCTCGCTGCGCCATGCGCTCCGTGGGTCTTGTCTCTTCCTATCTCTTGTCTCTGTGATGCCATGGTTTTCTGCACTGAGGGAGCCTCAGTGGCATCTGTTCAGCTGACAGATGGGGTCAGCTCTGGAGTCCTGGGAACCACGGCTATTCCGGCGACACTGTGGTGCATGCCACACCCAGCTCCAGGAGACCCTTGCAAATGAGCGGGAGTTGTGTGTCCAGGACTCAGAGCCTTGTGTGGCCACAGGCCAATGGCCCTGCCAGCCCCACCCTTCCAGTCTCTCGTCCTCCCTGCCCCGTCCAGGGCCAGCTAATGTGGCTGTGTGCTATTGCCGCTCAGCCTTCACTGGGCACGGGGCTGGGGGGGGTGGGGTGGGGCTCCGCAGCAGAAAAGTTAGATTTCCAGCCCCATAAGGGAGGGAGGAGTCTCCACAGGAGACTTTGCAGGCCCCTCCCACTCTCTTTGCCTTTCAGGCAGCCCCTTCAGCAAAGGTGGTCCTGTTACTTCCCCTGAGAACACTCACTGAGTCTTTGTTGCTTGTGGTTGTGGTTCTCATAGGGCTGTAGATTACCTTTAGTCTGTGCTGAAATGATCAAAATTAGGACACTGCAGTGCGTGCGTGCGTATGTGCATGCGTGCGTGCATGCATGTGTGTGTGTATGTGTGTGATTGCCAAACACTCATGCCCAGGAAATTTATTTATGGATTGTATCCTTTTGATCTTCTGGGTGTGAAGACATTATTTTCTTTCATGAAATCATAGTGCGTGTTGATTCTTCTTAAGTGTCCTTCTCCCCTAAAATAGGCCTAACCTTACAGTTTGTCAGGCGTGGGCAGCATGTGCTTTGACAGCCATGGAGCCTTTGAAGATGTCTCTGGAGAGAAGCTTAGAACTTTCACTCACAGAGTACTGGAAAATATGTCATCTTCATGACCCGATCCCACAGTCCATGTTTGGCCTTCTTAGAAGGCTTGTGCGGGATGTGCCCTCAGAGATCTGAGGGAAAGGTCCCCAAGATTCAGGAAGAACTGCTACGGGGGTGGGACCCATCTGCTGGGTCATGCATCTATTCCCCACAAGTCTCCTAGTCATGGCAACAGAGCTTCTTGTCCTAACTGCAGTCTACAGTGTACATTTCCAACACCACTTCACTCAGCCTGTGTTTTCACTCTTGTATTTACTTTATACTCAGAATTGCCTTGGATCTTGTAGTTGCTTATAAATGTACCCTAAAAGCTCATGTGGCTTTGCCATTTACTTTCAGTTGTACCCCTAGATCCTTTTTATTTGTTGTGGTTTTATAAATGAGGCACTTAAAACTGATAGAATTTCAAAATTGGAACTGAGCATCCTCAGCGACACTGAACTCCTGTAAATATCCACCCCGTCAAATGCAGTGGTATCGATGTCCATGTGCTGTTGTGCCAGCCTAGTAGGCTCAGTGTTCACCAGTAGAAAAACAAAAGAGCGGGCCACTAATATTTTATTCTATTTATTCTATTATTTTATTCTATTTTCTATCCTGTGTACACTGAATTGTTGGTGCTGGAGCATGAGTGCTTCACGGGACTTTTACCAAGGGCTTGATTTTCTATCCATACTTAGAATCTGACAAACTTCAGTAGAACAGGTGCATATATTCAAAGCTCAAAGAGCCACACTTGTCACGGAAGCATCCTGGAAAGATAGGTATTGACCCCGTTTGCCTTTGTCACCAAGCCCTGGACTGTGCTCCGGGGGACGGGTCAGCAGCAGCTTTAGTTCTGTGGGGGAGCGGTACCTATGCGTCATTCGCCCGCGGGACCGCTCCTCCCAAGAACACTGAGACGCTGCCACCAAGAGTGAAGGCACAGTGTCCCAACGGGCCAGAATTGCTTATTATCACAAGGGTCAGAAAATAAGAATTCACGGTGACCACATGGAGCTGAGACTTCATGAGTATATCGCGGGAAGGGTGTGCTATATTAATGTCAACCCTCTTCTGCTGGGAGAGGAGATGCTAATTCTTAAGTGTCGATTTGGAGTCGGCTGAAGATGAGAAGAAATGGAAGAACCTTTCTCTGCTATGTAAACCAACATCATCGTAACAAAGAAGCTTCCGGTTAGTGAAGCGAGGAAATGAACCCCGTTCTGATGTGGGGTTGGGTACATGAGCGTGTGACCTCAGCGCCCTGGCTTCAGAGCCCGCTCTGCCTCTCTGAGCCTCCAAGTTCAACTGTGCACTTCGTCAAGTGTCAGCGTCTCGGCTGTCAAGTGGAAATGGTCCTGGAGGCTCGTGGTAAGGACTTAAAATTTACCGTTGTCCATGGCAGGCACTCAAGGAACCGGTCACCAGTTTTCTCACTTTGCCCACTGGTGGCACATACCAAGATCTGCTGGGCCAATCTCTTCTGTCTTTACCATTTTGGCCCCAGAACCCATCCCTCTACGTTTTCTGAAATTCCTTTCAGTATCACTTCTCCTTCCCCTCTCTTCTTTAACCCTTCCTCTCAAAGTTGTGAGGGACGGTGGCCACACACCACACTGTCCCTGAAGGAGCTTGCCTTCTGAGGCCCTCCAGGTCACCTGAAGTCCTCCGTCCGGGGACTGTCCATCAGCAATTACAAGTTTGACGAGGAGTGCTCCTCCGCCTCCGCCTTGCTGCAGCCTCAGCCGTGTCGTTTGTGCCTGGCGTTTGGAGCACAGCTGTCTCGAGGAGCTGATGCTGCGGAGCTCCTGTTGCTGCGCTGCTTGGTGGTTGTTATTCCTTCCTGACCCCACATCAGAAGGGCAGCGGCCAGCAGGGCGAGACCTGCCGAGTGTCTTGAATATCGCCCACTGTTCCATCCCAGCAGGGTAGTTTTCCCCAAGCAAAGCCCCAGCCTTACCATCCTGCTCCTAGCTCTGCTAACTGTTTTGCTGATCTCCAAAGTCCGTTTCAAATATCAGTTCCTACACGAGTTCCCTTCACCCCCCTCCCCGTACTTCCTTTCCTCCCAACACACCGCATTTGCTAATAGCAGAGACCTGTACACCAAAGGCTCCTTGATGAAGCTGGTGGCAGACCCAGGGTCTCCCATGGAAAAGAACCCCTAGAATACACTGGCTCATAACTGACCCTGAACAAACTCTTCTGCTCTACTTGCTTCTCGGTTTGAAAACCATTCTTTGGCTTTAATCCCACCTAACCCCGATGCTTAAATTATCTCATTAAATTTGTCCCTCCGGCTGCTGATTTGCAGCATGGCAGGTGCTGGTCACATAAAGTCAAGGACGTAGAGGAGAGGGGTCATGGACTATTTAGGCTAATGGATGTGCCTTCCTCCTCTGCGCTACACTGACAAGTGTCCCCCTCACCACGAGTCCAGGTGCTTGAGTTTTTAGGTAAAACAATGCTTTGAATGCTAACAGATGCTCCAAGGATTAAGAATGTGAACTTGAGCTAATTCATGTGATGATCTGGAAAGTGGCACTAACTCAGTCCTTGTGTGTGTGACAAGGGAAACAGAAAACACAGGACAGAAGCACAGTCCTGGGGCTCATTTAGAAGCTGTCCTTCTTCACTTCTTTTGCACTTTCCTTTTATACAGCCAGCATTCCATGCCCGGTGGCCGGCTTCGGGTCTGGTTTCCATGAATTATCTCCTCAGACCTGCTATAACCAAAGTCTCATGTAGCTGGGTATAAATGAACATTTTTAAAAGAAGCCACCCCTTGGAGCAATATGTGTATTTTACCTTTTCTCTGTTATCAGATATAAATTTCTTTTTTTTTTTTTTTTTTTAGGTTTTTTGAGACAGGGTCTCGCTTTGTGGTTCAGGCTGGCCCTGAGCTCAGCCTCCAACTCACATCACAATCCTCCTGCCTCTGCCTCCCGAGTGCTGGGATTATAGGCGTGAGCCACCACGCCCGGCACTGTGGTATGTGGTACTGGTTGCTGCTGGCTGTGGGTCTCCACACCCAGTATCGTTATGTGGTTACCGGGGAATCGAACCCGGGCCCTTGCGCTTGCGAGACAGGCGCCGGAACCACTGAGCTAACTCCCCGGCCCCATAAATTTCTTTTATCTCCTACTACCAGGCATTGTTGCTACTACCAGAGGAAAATTGTCCAAAGGGACTTCCTGGTCCTGAGCCTGCTCTGGAGTTTTGGAATCAGGACATCTGCCATGGGTCAGGGACTGAGAAAGCATTTCTTTTTTCTTGAGATAGGATCTCGCTTGTAGTTCAGGCAGGCACTGAGCTCACTATGTAGCCCAGGCGAGCCTGGAACTCACAGCAATCCTCCTGCCTCTGCCTCTGGAGTGCTGGGATCACAGGTGTGAGCCACCAGGCCCCCACCAGCCCCCCACTGTAGTAGGTACTGATTGCTGGTGAGTGTGAGTCTCCACACCCAACATTGTTGTACATGGTTGCCAGGGATAGAACTCGAGACCTTGTGCTTGCCCGGCAGGCACTGGAACCACTGAGCTAAATCCCCAGCCCAAGAGTGTGTTTCTTTTAAAAGCTTCTTAAATGGAACTAATGAGCAGCTGCTATGGAAACCACCATGATGAAAAGATTAGGTCCTTCCCTCTAGGAGCAGTGAAGCTGCTCAGGGAAGATCAGGCATCAGAACACAGCCCATGAGCTCTAATCACACTAACAGGGGTCTTGCAGGCGAAGTCTCCTCACACTGCCCAAGTTTACCCACCACTCTGCAGCGAGCGTAGCTGTTTTTAATTCTTCTTTCTCACATGAGCATGGAGGTAAAGATCGTACTGTCTTTGCCAAGAAACTCAAAGCCTCGACTGCCCTCCTCTGCATGGCCAGCATGCCTATGCCCTTGTCTGCACCAGTGACTTCCGGCGTGAAGTACTTGTTGGGGATGAAATTTATACCTACAGCAGCGGGCAGAGAGAACGGGAGACACACGTACCTGTAATATGAAACCGTGGGCACAGAGACACATCTGTGAGCAGATGTTTTCCAGTTACCTGGATGAAAACCTAATGAAAGAAAACCAGCACGACTTTTTCCTCCCTCTATAAGCATGCTGGGGAGTTCATACACTTCTGTTATTTGGGATTCTTACAACTGTGGGCATCAGAAACAGGACAGACCTTTTCTGTTGTGGGGTTGTCAGTATTTCTTTTCCTACAGGAAGCCAGGAGATGAGGAGGAGCTCTTCTCCAGGTGCCCGTGCCCAGCCTCCCTGTCCCCTCAGTGTCCCTGGGAACTTGTCCAAAGGGATATGATGACTGGAGCCCAACTGTCAGAGCTTCTGTGAGGTTGTATAAGACGATGGAGATGAACAGCTCACATGATAGAATAACAGGTCTGGAGATGGTTACAGCACAGGGCAGACGTCCTGGAAAAGACCTTTAAAGCCATCATGCAGACCACACTCGCTGACCTGAGCCTCTGGCGAGGCTCTGTGGAGTGCGTTCCACGTCCACTGTGATCACGAGGGCCTCTTCAGTACGCGCCCTGCTCACCTCCCCATGCACCGGCCCTCATAGGCTTCTTGGAGCCCGCACAACATGCCCACTGTTCTGTCTGGCCCTGCCTTGGCTCCTGGTGCCTGTTCTGAGGGAGTGAGCATCCTGCCCTCTCTCCCTGGACAGCTTTCTCTACCGTATAATACCTACTCAAGACTTTGTTCAAGTGGTGTTCAACCTGACAAAGCAGTTTCTGGCAGTGCTCCATCCAAATACAACTGGCCATTTTCTCCTCTCCCTCATCTTAGTGAATGCCTACTGTGTTTGGCCAGCTGCTCTAACCCAAAATGTGTGACTCTGTGCTGGACTCCCCTCCTTTCACCTACATCACACCCTGTAAACCCACTGCATTTTATCTTAGAGCCAGGACATGCATATCCCGGACACTGTCACTTCACCGCCCGAAGCTTTCACTCACTAACCACGGTCCGCCCTCAGGTGCTCCTTGTTTATCGCCTGTGCTCCTGACTGAGCTCCACTTAGTAGGTCATCTTCAGAGCAGGCGCAGTAGTAGGAGGGCAGATGAAGGAACCACCCTCAGAGAGGTTCCCTCCTCAACAACGGTCCACATGTAGTCACCCCTCCAGGCCCCAGCGTCGCTCAGCCGCCTGCTGTCCCTCTCCGGCCACTGAAGATCCCTGCTGCTCCTGGAGCTGGCAGGCTCCGTCTCGGAGTCTGCTCACATGGTTCTCCTCCCAGCAAAGCTTTTCCCAGGAACCACATCATGTGTCCCCTTACCGTTAGGTCTCTGCTCACGTAGTACCCAACATAAATATAAAATAGTAAATCCTGTTCTGCACCTGTTGTAACATATATTGTTTATTTTTCATCGACCCCCACGTGTGTAATATTCCTTAGTGCCTGTGTAATGACTGACTTTAAAACATCCCAGCTGCTGATCTGTTGTAGTTATTTCTCTATACATATTCTTGATTGGACAGGAATTCACTTCTTAAATATTTTATCTCCTGTGCCCGGCACACAGTAGGTGCTCAGTGTGGAGTCTGATGCTGATGACACACTGGCCTCATGAACCACACTGAAATGTAGAAACAGTGCTCCATGATGTGATGGTACAGCCTAAATCACGACAGCAAACACAGATCTGTGAGAAGTGAGCTATCACAACTGATAATAAGCTGTTTCTAATTTTTATATTTGAATCAGTGAGATTGCTAGAGAAAACGGATTTAACATGAGATGTACAAATATATAAGACTTTATGAGTTTAGTTTACAGTGGGTGCCCAGGGCCAGGTGTGGAAGGTTCTGGAAGATCTGCCTGTGCTCTGGAGGCCAGAAGGGCCTGGCCCGCGGCCTGGAGCCCTGTGTGGTGTCTTTGGGAGGCTGCGTCAGGAGGCTAAGGGGTCTGTGCCGGAGGCCAGGAGATGATGTCCAAGGTGATAGGCGAAGACTGGAGCTCCCAGGAAGAAGCAGAAGCAGCCGTCCTGCTTTTACCTTCTACGCTACTCTGGCAACAAGCTTCCCTGGGCTGGGTCTTCCACACCCGGAAGTGTGCCGAGCCAAGATCGTTGGATGTTTCTTATGCAAGTTGGCACAATCAGCCACCACAGTGTTTAAATATGTTTACTTCTTCAACTGCTGAGATCTGTCATCTCTAATTTGTAAAGACGTCATCACATCGACCAAAAGTTTGAGAAAATGTATAGAAATACTATATCATGTCTCTAATATGAGAAACTGAAAGACCCAAAATGCTTACTAGGTAATCTTCAAAGGGGAAGGGGAACTGGCTGAGAGACAAGGGAAAGTAAGGGAGGAAAGAAAAAAATTGAAAGTAAAAAAGTTAAAAACAGAAACAAAGCTTAGGTATATGGGAGTAGAGCGGCTGGAGGGAGGGCAGGGGAATGGGAAAAGATAAGAATCACGATACATCATATATAGGTACAAATTTTCAATGATGAATGTGATCATTATATATTCCTAAAATGTAACAATAAACTCAATTTTTAAAAAAAAACATATGTACATGTTGCTATAAAGCAAATGACTTAAATTAAAAGTTGGGCAAAAACAAATTGCAGAATGATTTTAATTCATGTGTATTTATGAAATTCTGTAATCTATCAAGTATACTAGGTACCAGCTGGCTTGTACAAATCTGAATTACACATGGCTTCGCAGACTGCCGCGAAGTGTTTACCAAGTATGTCTGGAAGTCCCCAAACATGTGCTTCCTTAGGTAAAAAGCCCCTCTACCCCGGCATACTCGAAAAATCTGAGGGGCTCTAATGGAACCAGAAGATTGATTTGGGCGACCCTGGGCCATCAGCCCTTTCAGGATCACCCACAGTGGTCCCGGTGTGGCTCAGACCCGACCCTCTGAGGCAGATCTCATGATCCAGGTTAACCACTGCCGAGTCTCGAGCATCATCATCTCGCTGCGTGAGTTTCTCCGTGTGCTCCTGTGCACTTCACCAGGGTGATTAATTGCTTGCTTAAAAGCTGAGTTTTACCTCTGTAGAAATGTATGGTCTTGATTTTTGTTTTCATGAATCAAAGTCCAAGTTCTTCAGCTTATAATTCAATACGTTAAAGCATAATTTACCAGGCCCAAACATCCTGCTAGGAGCAGCCCAGAGAGAAGGTCCTCCTGCCACCTCAGCTACGTCCCACCGGCCCAAGAAGCCTCCTTCCCATCTGCTTTTCTCACAGTTCCTGTCCAGAGCTCTTTCCCTGACCGCCCTTTGCCACATGCTGTCACATTTGTTACTCACTGGCTCCAGCGGCCCTCTGACTACAGAGGGCAGACATCTCTGTCATCTCGAGCTCTGGAGTACAGAAGTCAACTCATGGCAAGCACTCAAGACTTTCTTATGGACAGCAGGTAGAATATTTCCTCTCCATAGAAAGGATACAAGATGTAAGGTTATGCTAGCTTCGATGTACAACCTCAAAAGGACCTTTGATAAAGGAGAAAACTAATGATGCCTTCCCCCGAAGGGCAGTGCTAGTTCCAGAAAAATAAATAAGAGCTTGGGAGTTTTATGTAGGTATCTAATGAATACCAAGTTTCATGCCTTATCAGAGAGTGTGCGTAAGAGAACATCCACATCTAATAATGTCTCCAAGAACTCTGCCAAAACAACGTCCAGTTATTTTGTTTGCAAGATGAATGTTTCAGTCTCCAAATATCATTGTGGATTTGTACTTTTTTTAAAAAAAAATCCATCTATTGTTGCTCTACACGTTGCTCTACATGCATATTTAAGATGCTAGTGACCCTCTTTATTATTGTATAGTTTTGCGCAATATCGCTAGTAATTTTCCTTGTCTAATATTATTATAGTCACTTCTGCTTTCCTTTGACTAATGTTTTTATAATATACATTTTCCCATGCCTTTATTTTCAAACTATAGTTATAGTTATTATAGTCATTATATTTAAAGTGAATTTCTTGTAGACATCATATAGAAGTATCTTTTTTTTTGGAGAGAGACAGGGTCTCGCTTTGTAGTTCAGGTTGGCCCTGAGCTCACTATGTAGCCCAGGCAAGCCTTAAACTCACCGCAATACTACTGCTCTCAAGGGCTGGGAGTACAAGCATGAGCCACCTCACCTGGCATTGTTGTACGTGGTTATCAGGGCTTGAACTCAGAATCTTGCACTTGTAAGGCAGGTGCTAGAACCACTGAGCTAAATCCCCATCCCCAAAAGTATCATATTTTTAATCTTCTGGGCCAGTCTATGTCTTTCAGTTGAAGTATTTAAGCCACCATTGGTATATTAAGGTTTACATCTTAAGGTTTACATTTTAAAGATTTTCTTTCAACTCTCTGTTTCTTTTTCCTACCCCCCTACATGCTACTACTTGAAATTTTCTGATTTATAATTTTTAAGTGCATCTCATTACATAGCTTTTAGTGGTTGACTTAGATATTATACTTTTTGTGCACAATTATCACAGTATACTATGTCATCATTTGACTATTTAACTGTAGAAATCTTCTATTTATATCTTTTTACCCTCTATTTAATGATATTATTGCCTTCAATATTTCCATTCTCTGTTTTTAGGACCACTTCAGAGTTACAGTTCTTGCTTCCATCATTAAAAACTATTTTTGAAGTCGGGAGAAGATGGGAACACTGTTGTATTAACTCACGGTTTTTGTCGCCTTCTATTTTCATCCCTCCCAGAGTTCTATGATCCTTTCTCCTGCCCCTCTCTGCTAGTTAGATAATTTTAAGGCATCTTTTAGAGAACTGTGCAGCTGACAAATTAGTTTCCCTTGTGTTGGCGTTTGTTCATCAGAGAATGTCTTGATTTTCCCTTTTCCTGAAGGACACTTTCCAGAGGGTTGATTCAGGGAGGAGGGAGGTTTCCTGTTGTTGGGTGCCTGGCACTGGCTCCTAAATATGTCAGGCCACTCTCCTCTGGCTTCCTTGGAATCTGATGTGAAAGGTACTAGAGAATTCCTTTTCTTCTGCTGTGTTTTTCTGAGTACCTTTAAGAATCGTTATTTTTATTTACTTTTCAGAAATCCAGTTGTTATGTCATCGTGGTGGGTTTCTTTGGACTTAACCTCTCCAAAGCTTGCTCAGCTTCCTGAGTCTGCAGCTCAGGGTTCTTGTCCCTTGTAATATTTGGGGAACAGTGAGCCCTGTTCATTTGAGTTACTTTTCAGCCATGTCTCCTTTCTGTTTTTCTTTTGAGATTCAGGTGACACAACTGAAAACCATTTTGTCACAATTCCACACATCTTCGTGTCTATATTCATTTTTTTCTTCAGGCTAATTTCTGTTTTCAGATCTGGTAATTTTTACAGTTCCATTTTCTAGTTCACTGATTCTTCTTTGCTGTTGAGTGCATCCACAGAGCTTTTTACTTCAGTTACTGTATTTTTAGTAGGAATAAGTCAATTTTCCAACCCCTGCCTTGTTTGTATTGCTTTCTTTGGATCTGTTGATATATTGAAAATTTCTCTCCATAACACTTTAGATTTGGGCTCACTGCTTAATCCTGAGTAGCCAGGTTATTACACTCCTTGTGCTTATGTGGATATTATAGTGTATTTCTAATTCCATCTGATTTTACCTTAAAAAATTGCAGGGAGTTATCTTGCTGAGAGTGAGACAATCATGCTGTACAATTAACCACATTACCTCCACTTCAGAAAGCCCTCCTTTCTTGTTCTGTTCCTTGGTTAGTCATCTTCAAAAAGATGAAGACCCGGGAGGGGAAAGAGAGGAGAACGTCGCATGCTCTAATAATGTGTATCTTTACACCTTTTTCCAATAAAGGAATCTACTCTCCACAGCCTCTATCTAGAACAATCTGCTGAAGTATCTCTCTGTCATTCTCTACTTGTTACTTAGATCCTTTTTGTATTAGAAACTTATAAAAGGGCTGCATTTTATCCTTTTCTTAGGAAAGCTGCTAGGAGATCATCCTTAATTATTACTAACTAGAGGAAATTGAATCATTGCACATAGATTTGTCCCTCCTGAAAAATCAGAATTGACATATATCATGGGCAGGTACAAATTCTCAGTGATGGATGCCATCACAGTGTATACTTAAAATGTACCAGTAAACGCAATTAAAAACTAAAAAAAAGAAAGAAAGAAAGAAAGAAAGAAAGAAAAGATTTAGACCTCCTGAGCATTAGAGAATGGAAGTAAAATAATACACAAGTCCTGACGCCTAACCCTGAAGGAACACAGCTCACACTAGTCTGTGGTCTCTAGCTCACGCGTGTTCTCATCACCCTCAGCCCATCCACCTGCACAACGTGGAGTATCAGAGCTTCTCCTGCTCCTTGAGCAGCCAATGGAAAGTGGAGCAATGACAGAAGCTCACGAAAGCTCCATGGCTGCCTCTCGCTGGCCCCAACCTGGAAAGAACAACAAATGATGGCTCTTGACAACCTATTCCTAAAACATCAACCATAAGTAGAGACTATGGTCATGAATCATCCTGTGTTGTCGTCCTCGGTGGCGGGGCGGTACTCAGCTGAGGAGCAGGTTCAGAGGCCCGGACTGGGAGGGTGAGCGTGCAGTCACCACACAGACTCTGGGGAGTGTTTTGAGAACTGTTCCATCTTTCATGCAAAACACAGTCGCTTACATAGTTAATGGTAGAGGACGTAAACATACAAGTGGGGTCGATCGCAGAGTGGTTGAAGCATGCGCAGAGGCAGGTCGTTGTAGATTGAAGAGGTGGGCAGTCCTAGTTTGGCGGGGGGCGGAGTCACGATAACACTGGCCATGCTGAACTCCAGCCCAGCCAGCCTGGCTTCTGCCTTCAGTCCTCAGATGTCATGGAAATGTCCAGCTATTTAAACGCTTTATGACCATAAAATTCCCACTTCTCCTTCTGACTGTCAGGGTCCTACTCAATGCCTGGGTTGATTTAAATCTCACTTCTCTGAAACTACCAAACTGTTATCCAAGGTCCTATAAAATTTCCATCGTGGGCCAGGGATTTAGCTCAGTGGTTCCAGCACCTCTCTTGCAAGAGTAAGGACCCGGGTTCAATCCCTGGTTAACCACATACTATACTGGGCGCCCAGCAGCAACCAGTACCATATACCACAGTGCGGGGCGTGGTGGCTCACGCCTGTAATCCCAGTACTCGGGAGGCAGAGGCAGGAGGACTGCTGTGATGTGAGTCTGAGGCTGAGCTCAGGGCCAGCCTGAACTACAAAGTGAGATCCTGTCTCAAAAAAAAAACCATTTCCATTGTGCTTGTAGACAGTGACACACAGTTTGCCCCCTAAGGGTAGATGCACTGTACCATGTAGTGGGGCCTCCTTGTGAAGACTTTAAATTCCTGGGGCAGGGCTAGATTAGCCTTCAGGGCCGTCTCGGTACTGAGCAAGACTTGGCATCTCCTGCCTCCACCAAATCAGACTCAAAACAAAGGTGACGTTCTTCATTCTAATTCTGATAAGAGAGTCCAACAGATTTAAAATTCTCTACAGTTGTTTTTTAAAATGTTATCCTTTAAAAAGTTTTTTTCCACTTGTAGGCACTCTAAGCAGATGTACAGATGGGCTACTGGATACTCTTGCCCTGTTTGAAGATAAAAACAAATTTTATGCTCCTGCACATTCAATTGGCATTGCCTGCATCGGTCTGTGATTAATGGCATTTTGTGTAAATTTCTGTAAAACTGAGGGTACATCAGAAGCAATTTCCATTAGAATTATTGGTTTTATAGTGTGTTATATCAGAATTTCTTCACTGTAGCCAAGATGAATGTGACCCACTTGTCCTGATTTTTAAAATGTCCCCAATAAAAATCCCCTTCAACAATGCTTCTCTATTAGTGGGAGATACAAGTTTTGTTCACTATTTTAAGGACAGAGGAAGTATATTTATATCAGACACCAACAATCCAGTTGGAAGTGTGTGTGTTCGGTGTCTTCTCTGTGGTCGAGCACTGGCCACACCCTTCCCTCCGGGGTCTCACCTTTCCCTCCCTCTCGGAGTTGCTCCCCTCTGTGTTTGATAACAAAATCCTGAGCATCTACCAACCTATTTTCCCAACAACACCTGATCCCTTTTCAGAAGGAGTCCTGATCTAATTGTTGATAAGCTTTTCTCGCATACTAAGACCTTGTTTATGCTAATAATCTGGTTTTTAAACTAAGTGTTAACCTGTCAGAACGATTTCTGATCCCCTTTCTAATTGAACCCATTCTTTGGCCCTGTCTGTGCACTTTTTTCTAATTAATAGATTTTATACTTTCCAGCTGTTTTGACATCACAGGAAAATTCAGCAAAAAGGACAGAGATTTTCTGATAGAGCACCAACTCCCCCAAAACAACCTGCCTTATTGTCAAAATCTTAAATGAGAATAGTGCATGATAACTACGGATAAAGTACGATACGCTGGGCCCCAGAGTTTGTCCTTTACTTTGGGGTTCACTCTTGGTGCCTCATGTTCTGAGGGTTGTGGCAAATGTTTGAGAGAGTAATTCATAGCATAGGATTTTACAGAAGAGGTTTACTAGGCTAAAAAGTCTATCCCCTGCCTATCTATGTCTCTTCTAAATGCTAATCAAGTTATTTGGACCTAAAAACTTAATGAACGGGACTATTAGGTAGTTTTATTTTATAAAACTGTTACTGAGGCCTCAGGTGAATTGGCAATCCTCCACTCAAAGGCACTGGGGAATAAAGTTCCGCCGTGTCATTTCCTGCAACCCCAGGAAAACACACACGACAAGCATGATTGGCTGCTTTTACTCGCAGAGAACTCCAGGCTGGTGAGATTTCAGTGGTTTGTCCATACCTATGCGGCTGGGGCTGTGAGTGGCCCAGGAGATCAGAGACAGCACCCAAACAAATCCTTGTGTCTGAGTCCCTTCCCAAGACTCCTTGTGCAGAGCCAGACCTTTGTCTCCCACCTTCTGAGTCTGAATTCAGACAGAGAGAGAGATCCACACTGCCCTTGTTTACTCCAGTGGTGCCAGGGAGAGCTGATTTCACTGCTTCCATCTGCGTCTGGGTTATATGAGCAAATGCCCAAGTCACTGGTGCAGGCACCTGCGTGCAGTCTGTATAAACGCTGGCACAATTCTAAAACAATGCAGGCTCTTGTAACCAAGGAGACCCCGAACTGACAGAGAACCCCGCCTCATGTTTCCTGCTACTAAGTGGCTGATGCTGACTTGCAGGGAATGGGACACTTGGGATCTATTTTCAACCTGCTAAGCTCCAATTTAACAGAGAAGAGAGCCCGATTTTCCCTTCAGCACTGTCTGCAGTGACCCCGATACCATCTCCAGCCCACAGGGACAGCCCACATTAAACCCAAAGTCCAACAAATGCTCAGGCTTCTTTACAAGATCAGACCTCGACCTCTACCGTCCTGGGCTTTTCAAAATACAGATATCCCTGGCTCCGGGAGCTTTTGCTTTGCTTTTCTTCAGTGACATTTAACACTTAGCCTTCGGGACAGCTCGTTAAGTACTCAGACTTCGTGCTGTAGGCTCATTTCAATACACTGATAGAAATTTAATTTTAAAAAGATTCATTACAAAGCTGTGTTATTATAACTCACACTGGGGTAAAAATAGGTCTCTCTGTCTCCAATGCAGTGTTCCTTTGATCTAAGTAGAGTTCAGAGGTTTAACTATTTATTGAGTTATATCATTTGCCCAGTACTCGGCTGGAACCTGGAGCTCCTGGGAGGAGCAGGCGGAAAAGGCCCTCTTGTCCTCGGAAGCCTTGCGAATGGAGTCATGCTCAGACAGTGGCTATGGTCCTAGGCACTTACATGTTCTGAGACTTCGGAGGAGAGGGTGACTGTCCCACCTCCACAGTGCTACCACACGGTCTCTTTGTAGAAGGCAGATGGTGGCATTTGAACCTGGACCCACCAGGGGCTCTACTGGGTGAATCTGTTGAGGAGGGAACTCAGAAAGATGGCAGCGTGGTTTTTGGAAGCAGAGGCTGCCAAGGTGCCCGGGGAGAGGACGCAAGTGGCTGAAGACCCAGGGATGGTGGGTGAGCCCAGGGGAGCCCCAGGGGCAGATTGTGATGAGAATTGGTGCAAGCCACGCAGGAAAAGGGATTTTATAGGGAAAAAAAAAATAACCAATGTTAGGGAGGACATGACATGATCAAATGTGCAAATTTGAAAAAAATTTGCCCTGGTGTGGAGAAAGGCTTGTAACAGGTAAGGATACAAGAAAGGGAGACTCAGGGTCATGCTGCCTGGGTGTACCTGGGTGTCACCTGCCCCGAGGAAAGTGGAGGTGTGGGGCTGGGCTGAGTCGGCAGGGCCTCCCGGCAGCCACACGTGAAAGTAACTGTCCGGAGAATTTCAGTGTCATTAAAAGCGACTGTGGCAGAGGAGCGTGGTCACCCTCACCCACGCGAAAGTGCTCACGCTCTCCCTCTGTGGCTGGCCCCAGCCCCCATGGGGGCACGTGGACACCCAAGCCCGACCAGCTGTCCGGGGCCATTTTTCATCCCAGTGAGGTTTCACCTCCTGTAATTGTTACTTTTCTCATCTGCAAAAGGGTAACAAAGATCGTATCTCAAAGAGCAGTAAGAATTGCCTGACAATATCTAACCTTACTTATGCTAATATATAAATAATACTTATCTAATAATGTTGTTTATATTGTAACGGATGGTTTTCCGTAACAGTTCTCCCCTTACCCTTTGTCCTAAGGGCTCTCTGGGCACCAGGAAGCCAGCGAGCCTGCTCGTCGCGCCTTCCTCTTTGCAGCATGCTTCCTCGCTGGCTCCGAGGCACAGACGGTCTTCCCGGGGACACGGTGCGTGGCACCGCCTCCTCTGCCCCTCACAGGAGCAGTTCTCCCCAAGACTGGGTCTTCCGGGAAAGACCTCTCTTCTCCAGAGGCTGCAGAGCTTGACTGTGAAGAAGGATAAACTTGAGTCTTAGGCAGGAAAACAAGTGGAACCTGAGACCATGATGTTAAGGGAAATAAATGAGACACACGGGCTTAAATACAGCGTGATTTCTCTTCTATTAGAAGCTCAAAGTAAGAGCAAAATAAAACACAACAGGGTAGGAGATAAGTCTTGTATAAAGGAAAGAGGACCAAGATGGAGGAAGCGGGCAGGCGAAGATGGGAAAGGCGTGGATCAAGATGAGTAATGTCCGCACGCCGCCTCCCTGCGATGCGTGTAATCATTTTACACTGAAAGCATGGACTAATGAAAAGTTTTTAATAAAGAAACTGCACAGGAGGAAACAGAATTCTACTCTGGGCGAATTGTTTAAGCTCTTGAGGCCTCAGCTTTTACACTTCTTACACAGGAGTTACACGGCCTCCGTCAGGCCTGTGAGGGCAGCAGACACTCTCCGCGACCAGCTGGGCTCTCACTGGCTCTGCAGGTTTCTGAGGTCCGTCCTGCACCCGGAGGTGACCAGATGCCCCTGGAATTCCCCATGTGCGTCCCCTTTAACATATATGTGAGCTCCACTCCCCTGACCGCTCATCCTGTGCTCAGTAAATGGTCTTTTATTTATTTTAGTTACTTAAAACTGATCTCTGTGTTTATCCTCCGCTCTGTTCAAGAACAAGGTCCTGCCAACCCGCACGCACCGTTTCCTTTCTTACACCATCTCCTCCTCTCTTCTCTGGCCGTCCCCAGCGGCGCCCTTGCATCTGGGTCACTGGGAAGTCCCTTTGGATCGGCCTTCCGCGCTCCCTCCGCCATCTCCAGCCGCTCCATACTGCCCTCTCCTCAGTTACCAGAGTTCTCTAGCAAACCAAATCACGCCTGCTGCTGTCGGTCCCTGAGTAACGCCGTCCAGCACCTCCAAGAGAAAGTCTCTCCTTGCCAAATGGTATAAAACCATCACGACCCTGGCTGTTTTGAAAGGTGTTATTTTCGTGGTTTTCTTTACAGACCAGTTGGCCTGAGATGCGCGTGTACCCACTCTGCCATTTCTCACCTCCAGGTTTTGGTTTCTGCTGCCTCTTCCTCATCAGGTGCTTCCTGCACTGAATGATCCCATTTCTTGTTGAGGCTACTAACATTTCCTTGGTGCTCTTAACTGTTTTAGAGTAAGAGCTGTTTGGGTAGCATGACCTTCTGATGCTGTCCCAAGGTCATTGCCTCCTGGGCCACCGTTAAGTAACCACTATTTGTGTGATTTTAAAAAATTACTATCAATTTACACTCATTGTTGAAAATTTGTGGGAAATTAAAATTTTTACCTACTCATGAAAAGAATTCCTCAATATAAACACAGCAGAAGTCTTAGCCTTCCGTGGTGGACACTGGTCCTACTCAAAACAAGCCAAAAGACTCCACTAAAAGTCACTTTTATAGGTGTTTAAAAATACATACAGTTTTTCTTTTCCATGTTTTTGTCAGTTTGGATGGAGGTTCTTTAGTTTTTTAATCATGTGTGTATAAGAGAAAGAGAGTTTGGAATAGACTTCTAAAGTCTGTATATAACTGAAAGGAAGTTAAATGTTCTAGTCCACTGTTTTAAAAAAGTATGTTTCCAAATGACCCACAACAGTATAAATATTTAACTGGACCTGGACATACAGATGCGCACATATACACAAGTCAGATATAAAATATGCTTAAAAGGAAACAAACGAAACTTATTTCCTGAATGATACTCCATTTTCTTCTGGGTTCTATTTCAGTAGAGTTACTTGTCAAAATCCAGTAAATTGATTTCTTGACCCACTACTGAGTAGTTTCTAGTCCAGAAATACGGGTCTAGTTCACCTCTCCGGGTGTGGAAAGCCTGGCCATGTACACACTGGCAGAGTGTGCCTGCAGAATCCACGCACAGAGCCTTTTCTTGTGGACACTGCCCTTCTGAGGCACCTCCAAGCACATCCGAGAAATTCCCTTAGAACGGACTGGGAGCTTATGTCCCTGGAAGCTGGGATCGGGAATCTGGAGAAACCACAGTCTCACTTCTCTAGTCAGAGGAAATTTTCTGCTGGTGGGTTGGAGTCCAGCTAGATGTCAGGGGTTCAGAACTGAGGTAGCAGAGGGAAACGTGTCCTGGACTTGGCTCCCGTGCGCTCAACTTCCAGACCCGGAGCCAGCTGCGTCAGTGTCGCCTGGGGACTTTCTGATGTCAAGCTCCTGCGCTTTAGTCCAGAGCGATAAGAATAGGAAATGGCCTCAAAATGGACAGTTTTCAAGCCACCCCAAGTAGAAGCCCCTGACTTGTCCTCTGTGGACCTTAGGATTGTTGCCTAGAAATCAGTTGTCATGGGAACAGAGGACATGACGCTGGTGAAGTCGACAAGCTGCGCTGAGATCGAGGGTTCTGGGAGATGCTTCTCTGAACTCCGAAATTCCCGGCTGAATGACCATGTTTGTCCTGCATACAACCAGAAAAACCAAACAACCAAATGTGGGAGATGACAGCCCCTGTGGTCATCTCCCGGCTGGCTTGCATCCTCCTAACTCTGCTGAAAACTACAATAGAGGACAAATGTATAAAAACAGCCCATTTTCTTCTAACAAGTTTGCACATTTTGCTGTGGTAACACTAGGAATTCCCTGAAACTTGGAACAAATTCCTCAAGTATATTCAGAAATCCGACAGCATGAAGCCCACAGTAGAACTTTGGCTGCTCTGAAGCTCAGCCAGATGTGCTCTGGTCCTCCCTGAAGGGAAATCATGATATTTGCTCATGTCTGTTTCCTCCCCATTTACAAATGTGCATCATTATTTAACCCACTCTTTTGCTTTCCATTTTCTGTAGCACTCCCATCTCTCCTGACTACCTCTTTGCAATGATCTCCAAACCTGTCTCAGTCCTTCTAGTCTTTGTTCCTTAACTCTTCCCTGCTGGGTGCAAATCTTGCCATGTTAATCCTGCACCAAAAGCCTATATTGTTCTCTAGAGCCAGTCCATACAGAATGAAGTCCAAATCATTGTCTTGTCAAACATATCCCCCGATCAGACCCTTAACCAAACTTTTCTGCTTTATCTTGTCATTGTCTCCGCAGTTTTGATGAGAGACAGAAGGTAGTTTTAGTTCTCCGTACACATCATCTGGTTCATCCTTCCTTGTGTAACCATTTAAAGGGTCCCCTGCATGACAGCAGCGACTGTGTATGGTGGTTCCCAGGAGAGCCTGGCAGAGTTCTCTAAGAAACAGAGCCCCTGCCCTGGCTGATCATCCCACTGCAGCTTCTTCACCCCAGGGCAGAGAAGCGAAGGTCTACAAAAAGGGAGGGTGGTAAAGAAGGTCCAAAAGACGTGGCAGCGCCCAGGCAGCTCTGCGAAGAGTTGGAACATGGCTTCACTTTCTGCCTGGATACTTGAATCTAAGAGCCTCGTCCTCACTGTGAAATCTGTGTTTAAAGGGAAGGGGACGGGAGGGCCATCGGTCTAGTTGTCAGAACACCGCTACGTCATCAGGGGTGTCTCAGGGCCATACACCAAGAGCACTGTCAATGACCCCTGACCTCTGGCACCCCAGAACAAGCGGTTATTCCTGAAGCACAGTTCATAAAGGGTATCAGTCTTGATCCAGAAGGGAGGATAGATGATGGCTGATTTCATGACTCAGGTGAATAGAAGGAAGACTCCGTTTCTCCTTCCTGCCTGGAGCTCCTGCCTTCTGTATAGTTCCCAGATGCCCAGCGTGCAGGTGAGGCTCCAGAAACCTGTGGCTCAAGACCACAAATGTCAGCATCGGGGTTCGATGCTGTGCCGGCGTTTTCCTGTCTGCATGCAAATCTCTTCATCCAAGGATTCTTTGAAGCCTTCTGGCATAATTTCACAATAATCAAAGAGTTAGATCTCAGTGTATATTAAGAAATAGTTCTTATAAAAGCATAATATAGAAAAAAAGAAAATACTAGACATGGTGCCAGATACAAATCCACAAAGGTCTCAGTGTCCTTTAGGATCCATGGGAGGGATTTGCATGTCCCATGTCCCTTGGGAGTCTGGTGTGGCAGTGCAGAGCGGATGACGGTGTCTGTGCAGCAGGACAGATATGAGGATAAGTGGACGATGCCCGTGAGAGGTCTGGAGCTATCACAGCCAGAACACAGGAAGAACCAACCCTCTTTTTCCTCACCGACACTGCTAAGGGCCACACGTTTCTAAAATAACTAGAATTTTGTGTCTTTTTTCCCTTCTACTCAAATTTGAAAGCGCCGGCCCAGCAAAATCACTGTGTGATTTTGAGAGGGAAACACGGATGAGTTGTGCAGCCAGAGCAGAGGCAGCGGGCTCTGTAGGTGGAATGATAGAGGGCTCGGTGCCTGGCTGGAACTCAGGCCGTCCATCATCCAGGCTCCAGGTGCTGCACCTGACGTGGGCTCCGCCTCCTCCCTAGGCAGTAAGGAGCTCCTTTAGTCTCTGAGGGAGACTCTGGAAGGCCGGGCACAGCTGGGCCGCCCCTGCCACAATAGTTCATTACAGACCGCTCCACTTTAACGCGAGTAACACAGCCTGACAAGTCAGGAGCGATGCAGTATGGCAGGGACACTCAGGACACTCAGAAACTCCCTGGAAGAGCACGTGAGGAAGGCAGAGAGATATGCATGTCAGCATTTTATGAGCAGAGGATCCCCAGCTTATACAAGCTTCTCAGTGGTGCCCGCCACCACCAAGATGAAATGCCCCAGCTGTGAAATGCCAGTCATAGCTTAGGGACATCTCTTAGGAGTGTGTTTCTGCTCAGACCCTAAAACATCTTCCTACAGAGAACAGGGAGTGACGCATTGTTCCTGTGACCTGTGCTGCGCCATCAGCATGTCTCTGCCCGCTTTGTTCTCTAACAGGATGGACATTCCGCATTCCCCTTAAAAGCCGTGGGAGCACGCTGGGGTCCACCACACCTTTGATCCATAAACTTCCCTTGTCACTCCCCCTAGTTCAAAAATAACTAGTTTTTCTCTGACAAATTCCTCAGGAAAAAGGGGACTCAGGCTTGAAATTTTGCTATATACTATCCAGAGAGCCCAGGTGCAGTAAGCATAAATACAGCGGTGCCTCAGTTCACAACCTCCCTCCCATTCTGGTTGTAAACCGAATTGGACAGGAACCAAATCCAATTCAATGGTTAGATTCAATACTGACCTTCTGAGGGAATCTGATTCCGTCTGTAATTGATCAGACTGCAAACAGAATCTTGGAAAGAATTAAGTTCGTGAGCTAAGGCACCAGTGTGAAACCTGCTAAGAACCAGTCAGCAACCCTGGAGGTGGCCACCACGCCGGCCCTGGCCACGACACGGGGCACCGCACACGGGAAGGGGCGGGTGCAGAAAATCGGTGGCTGGAGTGACCAAAATACAGACTCTGAAGTCTCTGTTTCTAGCACCAAGACAAAAGCTAATGACTCAGAGGCAGGAACCGCGTGGTCTTTCCCTCGTGTCCTCTCATGATGGGCCAGAATCTGCTGGATAACAGCAGACAAGGGAGGCCTCAGCGAGACCCATGGCAGTCACTAGGGACCACTCTGTCTCAGAGAACACTTCCTCACCAACCCGTTATCTTCAGAGGTGAAGCCTCCTTAAAAGGTTCCCAGCTAGGTGTGATACCAAGCACTCAGGAGGCTAAAGCAGGAGGATTGCTATGAGCTCAAGGCCAGTCTGGGCTACACAGTGAGTTCCAGGTTGCCCTGACTTACATAGCAAGATCCTATCTCAAATGAACCAAGTAAATAGTAAATAACCAAAGTCCCTATAAACTGCAAGATTACAAGAACAGGATCTGTTCTCTAAGGATGTCTT
>PVIR01027878.1:0-22496 GCA_004026965.1 Petromus typicus
TGGGAGAGAGGACAGATCAAGGCATGTCCAGAGGACACTAGCCAGGGTGGTGAAGGGACATTGAAACGAACTCGGAAGAGCTGCGCAACAAAGGTTCTCGCTCTGCAGACGGGTTCTATTACGGAAGATTAATGTGACCTATTAAGACTAGGAAGTATTAATAGCTGCCATTATGTCGGGGTTTTCATTTAATAGGATTTGTTAGACCCGTATCGGCAGAGCCATGTTAGCATGGGCCCTTGGCCAAGATGTGGGAATGGCCTCATTATATGTGGCCAGACACATAATGGTGTTTGGGCTGGAGATCTACTTCTATTACCTGTTACAGGCTGTGGCTTGATAAATGCATTGCAGGGCAAAAACGCCCGGCAGCAAACTAGTTAAATTAGCCAGTGCATGGCCCAAGTCTGCAGGAAGGACGGCCCCATAACAATTCCCTCATCCTCTGCCAGCCCTGCAGCCTCTTGGAATTAATGCAGAGCAGGGCTGGTGTTTGCTGGAAAAGCGCACTGAGCTTTCTGCAGGCCGAGCAGAGCAAGTGCCTGTGCCCTTCTCCACATTCAGCTGGGAGCCCCGCTCTGCTGCATCACCCTCGCACCGTTTTCATTACGGTGGAGCAGAATCTTCCGGTACCGATACCATCCTTAACGCTGAAAATAAGTGAAAGACAGACCGGAGGGCCCATGTCTTTCAGGGAAAATGGTAGAAAGGATATATTCTCAAGGGGTTAAAGATACTCCATCTGTAACACAGCACATCTGTGTCTTGGAGCTCGCTATCTCCTTGTTCTTGTTACTATCCAGGCCTTTCTGGATATTTGCTTCAGGTAAAGCAGGCCAACCCCCAGGTCCAGAACTGCCCCTAAGCACCGCGTCTGAGTAAAGGCCGTGCGCGGGCTGCGGACAAAGTTAACGTTTTGATGATTTCCTCTAGTGGGTTTCCGCTTCCTTTCTTCCATTTAACTCTAGTCAGATGTAACTTGATGTTTTATTAGGATGGCCTTAGTTTTTTATTCTTTTTTTTTTTCAGCATGAATTTGTATTTAGCTTAAAATAAATGCAGATAGTCACATATAGAAATATTTATAGCTATGTGCACGTATACTTATTAATACACATGTATGTTTCCTTCTGTTGGCAACAAAGAACGAACTCAGTGCTCACATCTTGATTCCTAATACTGTTCTCCAATAAAAGGAATCGTGTACACGGAGAAAAGGAAGTTGACTAGACTATAGCTACTGGCAAATGAAATATGTGGTTGTTTTGCCAGTGTAGTCTTTTATTCTTGATAGTCAATTATATCTGAAACAAGTCTTCTCTGCAGCCAGCAATTGATCTGTAAATTTTCTAGTCTGGCTCCTGCCTCTCCGCTCTCACGGCTCCCCGTGGGGCCAGCCGATCTTCAGCTACAAGTTGTGCCACAGCTGCGGAGGCAGTGCTGGCCTTGGCAGCAGGGTGGGCAGGGAAGAGACAGCCCTGGGCATGAGCTTTAGTACCAACCGCAGGGCTGCAGGAGTATAATTTGCCCATACCTTGTGCTGGACTTTTGCTTTGTCTCTAGCCTTTGAGGATTTGCCTTGAGAACTCTAAAACCTTCTGTTCTATTCCTGCTCAGGACAGTTAATGTGGTCAGATGTCCCCTTTGGTCCTCCTCATATTCTTTCAGGTAAAGGATAAGGAACCAGTGGGAATGAAGAAGTAAGAAAGTTAGTCTGACTGGAAAAATACATTAGTCACTTACAACCTGGTGTAAATGCCGTTGTATGAATGAAATTGATGGTGTAATGTTTGGAAAATAATGGTACAACAGACGAATGATGTGTAGACTGATTAAATGAAAAAATGCTGACACACTATTCTGTTTCCATGAATATGTGCAGATAAATCGGTGACAATCGCCTTAAAACCAAAGAAACCCCTACTGCCTATCACAGTCGAAGTATAAACAATGCCTTGTAAACACTAACACTTGGATAAACTTTTACAAACTTGTGGAGGCCATGAAACCCACAGAGCCAGTTAAAATCAGGTGAACCTTTATTTTATAAGATGGGTGATGTTGGTTTGTTGAAACAAAGTCATTAAATGCTACCTGGGGATGGTCCTGGTGGTGAAAGATGTGGTTCTGGTGGCAGGGGCTCCTGAGGGTTTGCTGTGACTCTGCCTAACATCTGGCAGGCACATCAGGGGGACTCAGCACTCAGTGTGTCCACATGACGCCTTGGTTCTGCAGGGTGCTGAGAGGTCCTTTTTTTCCTTGATACCATTTGTGTTTACATCCATGTGATTTATTTTTTGTAAGCTTTTGGCTGAGACAGTCAAAGCAACTCTATGGGCTCTGTACTGTCAGAAACACAAAGCTGCATGTGGGACAAGAAACTCTGGGGGTTTAAACCACTCATCCAGTTGACTCAAAAGACATTTATATTGGCCATTATTAGATTTTCATTAAAATGAAAAACCAAGATTAAAAACAATTTCAAAGTTGGGCACAGTGGCACAAACTTGTAATCCTACCTACTCAGGAAGCTGAGGCAGGAGGATCACATATTTGAGGCCAGTCTGATAACTTTAATAAGACCTTCCCTCTAAATAAAACAAATAGACAAACAAAAGATAAATAAAAAGGGACAGAGGTTGTAGCTCAGTGGTGGAGCACTGCTAGAGTCAATACTCAGCACCACATAAACAAGATAAACAGCATCACCAACAAAACAACAACAGACAACAACAACAACAACAACAACAAGAGAACCAGTGTCAAAAACACACAAATCCAGAGAAAATGTCCAAGTCCCTAGGCTGAGAGATCTCCTTGCAAGAAGGCTATGAAACCTACAGAGCCACAATGCTGTTGGGCACAGCTGCCTCCCTGGGATGGGGCAGGAAAAGGAGAGAAGGCCTACAGCCTGATCAGTCATAGGATGATCAAGTCCATTTTCCTCTGCTCTTGTCTATATTCCTTCAAAGTCAACCTGTTCTCAGACAGACTGGTAAACTGAGGCAGCCCAACTATGCATTTGAGTTCTGGTCCTCAACTGTTTACTTGGGCCTGGCTTTCCTGCCTTCTCTCTCTGATGATGGCTGCCTGCTTGACATAGGAACTTGGGGTTTGCATAGTGGAACTGGGCTACTAACTGTCCAGGAAGACAGACTGGAAACAGTCCTCTGAAAAAACTCCTCCATCTACCTCTGTGTTCACCTGTGTATATTTATCATAAGGAGAATTTTAGACATCAGTTTTTGGATGAGCTGAAGAGAACAGCATAGATGTCTGGTCATGAGGAATCTTTTAGGGTAAGGGAGAAATTTTGACAAAGGGAATGTGCAAAGACAGCTTCCAGCAACACTTGACCTTGGCTGCCTTTAATGAAGAGGCAGGTAAAAGAACTTGGACTGCTCCATGCCTGGAGTGGTGACCCCAAACCCAACCAAGTATTCAGCATAGTTGCTGAAATGTAGTTTATTGCTTACAAATCTCGATCCTCTGAGGGGTCCCCCATGGCCAGAGTTGAGGGATTTCTGCAGCACAGCACTGACTCAGAGCCTGGCCTCAAAGTCCTAGTGCTTTACCTGCCGCTTACCCTCCATGGTCTCTGCCCATCCGTCAGTAGTCATCACCGCCAGTGTGGACTTTCTCTTGCTTCTGGAGTCAGCTGCCCACAGCCCTCCTGCTTCAAGGACCCAAGTGCCCACGCTGAAGAGGGGCTTCAGAGTGCTCCCCAAGTTCTGCTCCCAACCTCATTTAGATAGGTCGAACTCTTCACAGCTGACCTTTCCACTCTCATCTTCCCTGGAAACACTCAAATGAATTGGACTATGGTTCTGTAGTATGATCCAAAATGTATTTTAGAAAGGAGTAGAGACTGGTTCTGGATCAGACAGGCCCAAGTTTTTTTTTTTTAATTGAAATCTTTATTGGTACATTACATATACACATCATGATTGCACTCAACAATGAGAATTTGTACCAGTATATGACACAACTTAATTCTCTTTTTTTCCCCATAGCCCTACCCACCCTACCAGCCCCACCTCCTATATACAAATACCCAAATTTTAACTTTATCTTTCCATTTAGGAACTTTACGACCTTACAGGGATTATTAACTCTATGATTTAGTCTTCTTATCTATAAAGAGAGATCATAATAATACCTACTTCATAATGTTGAGAGGACTCAGTGAGACTGGCACACAATCAGCACTCAGTAAATGGGAATTTAACTCATCTGAGCATTTCTACAGGCAGACTTTGCATGGCCCACAAGCTTACCAACTTTTCACAGCCAGCCTGGCAGAGGTCTGCTCTGAGCTCTCACACTGGGACTAACACTGAGGCTGAACTGGTGCCAAAGCAACTGAATTTGGAGCTAGAGAGAAAGTAATTTGTCCCCATCATGCAATGCTGACTAGGATGAGATGAATTCTAAGGCCTAGGTACTAGCCTTAGACTGCACTGGAGGCTGAGAACGTCCAGGTGGGGAGATGGGAAGGCTGCATGTCCAGTTCCCACAGTTTCACAGCCTAGACTTCCCTGAACTTGGAAAGTCTCAGAATGCAGCTCATGTGGCCCTTCTGCTCTGTTGTGAGGTAGCTCTAACGACGCAAAGGAGGCGTTGTGTCCCGCAAATGGTTACAGGGCAATTGCTCAGTGAGGCTGGAGGAAGCCCAGGCGATCTCTCCCTCTTTTATGACCAGAGACGCACATGTCAAGCAGGATTCAAGATACCATTTTATCCCTTGCCTCCTCATTCTGAGTCAGAACACAAGCAGCTGGTTTCTGGAGCTCCAGGGAGGCCCAGACTGACACGTTAGCTGGGAGGTAATGTGCCTTCTTCCTGGGATGTCCTTAATGCATTCAAATCCAGGAAGAAAATACGTAAGAATTTATTCAAAATCCATCAGTTGTTCCATTTTCTCAATAAAAAAAACAGATGCTTGGAGTTATTCAGTGGGAGAACATTTTTTTTCCCTTTTGTTCATCCCAGTTTTTATGGTTTAAAAGAATTAATGTTTAATCCCAATTCTAAAATTGATAATTAGTTTGCATTTGCTTTAGTAAATCTGTTAAACAGATTTTTTAATCACTCTGGCTCTATCTCCCTGACAGCATCTGGTGTCAAGTTTGCAGAAATAATGTTAGTTTTATAGCCAAAAATCAGAGGTTAAATGTTTAGGACTACAGATGTGACAGCATTAAAGGGAAACTCATCACTTCAAACGCTCTTATTCCCACATCTTAGAGAATCAGCCTACACATGAACCAATGCTCTTTCCCCCCTTTACTCTCCAGGGTCAGTTCCTTACTGATTTATACGTGTAGTTGTTGTTGATGAGAGCTGCCAGGGACCTCAGCTCTCCCCAGATACACTCTCGGAAAATGGCAGGGGCTCTTCTTGCTCAACCCTTTGCAGTTGCTTTCAGGAGTTTCCATCTAGGCTGGAGTTATACAGCACCAAGGAAATGCAGTGATTCAATTGATTCATGGCTTTTACAGGTAAAGAGAGATGCCCAAACAAACTCTGTAACCTCGCTGACCAACCGGGGGCATAAAAGAGTACAGTAGCTGAAGGAAGGCCACGTCTGAAGCAAACAAGAAATTGTGAACTTAAATGAAGGCATTTGGGGGAATAAATTATCATGGCTGAAGTATTTTATTAATAAGGAAAAGTTGGGTAGAGGTCTCTGTGGTAGACTGAAGGGTGAGCCCTAAACAGATAACACCTTCTAATCTCTAGAACCTGTGAATGTTAGAGTGAAGCAACATGCATATGATGTAGATTTTTCTGGATTGTCTAGGTGAGCCCAAAATGTCTTCATATGATGGATGTGAAAAGTGGAGTAATGTGCTTTGAAGATAAAGAGGCCACAAGCCAAAGAGGACAGATAGGGACTGGTTTTGTATGACTGACCAACAGAACTGTGGGGGAGTAAATTTGTGTCAGGTCACCTTGACAGCAGTAGTTCGTCTTCTGTCTAATGGAGAGCCCCATTCAAACAAGCAGAGGTATTTTGCAGGGCAAGGAGAGAAGAGCTCCCACTGCTGAAGTTTGTCTTTGGTACAGGTGTGCACAGTGGCAGCTCCAAGCGGAAGTGGGAGTAGCAGCCCAGAAGTCCTGTATGTTGGGGCAGAACATCTCTGAGCATCATGAGCTACAGCAACAGCAGAGCCTGACAATTGTCTGCTAAAATAGTTGCAAAATCGCACATTTGCTTAAATACACAGAGGAGGCCAGATGAGCACTGAGAACATGAGTTAAAGGAGGGTGGCAGAGTGCGGAGCACTCAAGGAAAAGGGCTTGAATGAGTGTCCCCTTTGGCACATGCTGGACTCTGGCGGAGAGCCACTGGCAGCCAGGCTACAGGTGCTGCTGTGCGGCTGGGTGGAGCTACCACTCCTATTTCAGTCCGGGCGACTCAGAGTGTATGTGCTGGATACACAGGGCTTCCAGGTGGGATTCCACTTCAGGAAAGTTCCACTGGTGGCAGAAACCTTTGGGGGATAGCAATTCTGATATAATTTTGAATGGATAGAAAATTGAAATGCTACAAGGAACTTTGGTGTACCTTTTGCTCAGAGTCCCCAGGGCCTAACAGTTTCCAGGTAAACTTTTCTTCTGAATAATTGGAGAGTGAGCAGGCATTATAACCCTGTACCTCTGTCAGTGTATATTTGGAAGAAAAAGGAAGTCTTGTTGTATAGCTACAGTATAATGAATGAAATGGGGAAATTTACCATTCACAAGAGGCTGCCTTCTCATCCATGCTTCATGTTCAAATTTTGGCCATTGTCATTTTTTGTCAGTGTTTCATTTTTTTTTCTTTTCTTTTTTACTGGCCTAGGATCTGGTTCGGTTTTACACAATAAATTTGATTGTTATTGTGTTCTAATATGCTTTAATTTAGATATTTCTTCAGTTTTTAAGCTTTGACATTTTTGAAGAATACAGGTCAATATTTTGTAAGTTGCCTTTCAGTTTGGGTTTGTCTAGTGTTTCCTTCTGAGGACACTCAGATCAGACAGTTTTAGCCTGAACATTGCAGGTGTGAGGCAGTGTCCTCTTAACCTGGCATTAAAAACGTGAGGTGGGGCTGGGGAGTTAGCTCAGTGGTTCCGGCGCCTGTTTTGCAAGCGCAAGGACCCGGGTTCGATTCCCCAGTAACCACGTAACAATACTGGGTGTGGAGACCCCACACCCAGCAGCAATCAGTACCACATACCACAGTGCCGGGCGTGGTGGCTCACGCCTGTAATCCCAGCACTCGGGAGGCAGAGGCAGGAGGATTGTGATGTGAGTTGGAGGCTGAGCTGAGGGCCAGCCTGAACCACAAAGCGATACCCTGTCTCAAAAAACCTAAAAAAAAAAAAAAAAGTGAGGTGTTATGTTGTCCTATCGAAGAAATAGTACCTCTGACTCTGGCTGGGTTGGTGTCCTCTAGATGTCTTTTCTGTAAGTTATCATTTTTCCTTTCATAATGATTAATTTGTGAAGAGTTAATCTAAAACCAAATATCCTGTTCCTTATCAAATTATCACCCAGTGATTTTGGCATCTACTGATAATCCTCACTTGAATCTATTATTACTCTGATTGCAGAGTAATAACACCACTGTTTTAGATCATTAAGTAACTAGTTGTAGATAAATTTAGATCATTAAGTAACTAGTTGTAGATAAAAATGTGTGTCGATTGTTAACCAACTCTGTTTTTTCCCCCACAGGTGTGAAATAATTATAAAACTCAAATATCTTTTTATCTTAAGCTAAAATTAGAGTTAAGTACACCTTTAAGCAAATGTATTTGAGCAATTAGACATATAGTACAAGCAAGTAAACAACAGACAAACCAAAGAATCACAGACAGATGTAATACTAAAACAATGAAGTATTTGGAAAAGACATAGGAGAAAATCTTTGGGATCTAGAAGTAAACCAAAGATCTTAGGCTTGATAATGAAAGTACAATTTGAAAATGGTTAAATTAGGTCTCATTAAAATAATAAACATTTGTTCTGTGAAAGTCCATGACAAGAGGATGACAATACAAGACTGGAAAAAAAAATTATTACTAGAGTATATAAAGAACTCTAAAAACTTGGTAGAAAGTCCAAACATGCAATTAGAAAGTGGGCAAATATATGCAAAGTCAAAATAAAAATAATGACAATAGCAGTCCTCAAAAAAATCTTTTTTCTTTTTCTTTTTTTGAGACAGGGTCTCACTTTATAGTTCAGGTTGGCGCTGAGCTCACTGTGTAGTCCAGGTGAGTCTGGAACTCACAGTGATCCTCCTGCCTCTGCCTCTTGAGTGCTGGGACTACAGGTGTGAGCCACCATGTCTGCCCTGCACTGTGGCATGTGGTGCTGATTGCTGGAAGGCATGAGTCACCATGCCTGACATTGCTGTAAATGGTTACTGAGGATCAAACCTGGGCCCTTGCACTTGCAAGACAGGTGCCAGAACCACTGAGCTAAATCTGGGGCCTCTCTCTCTCTCTCTTTCTTCCTTCCTTCTTTCCTTTTTTTAAAAAAAACTTTTCAGATAGGGGCTTGCTAAGTAACTAAGTTTCTCAGGCTGGGGTTGAAATCGTGATCCTCTTAGCTCTCCCTCCCAGATTCTGGGATTAGAGGCACATATCACAAGAGTGGACTAATAGTTTGCTTCTTAAAACCAAAACCATAATAAAGAAGTGTCAACCAAACAACTCCAGCTTCCCCCAAAATCAACTACAGTATGTCCTAGCAATTCTGTTCTCTGGGATTTATCCCAGGGAAATGAAGATGTATGTTTGCACAAACCAGTGCACAGATATTGGCAGCGGCTTTATGTGTAATATGTGAAAGCTGTACTCAGTCCCAATGTACTTCAGCAGTTGAATGTTTAAATGAACCATGGTATGTATGTATCATGGAATAATATTTCTCTCTAAAAGGAACAAACTAATGATACATGCAACTACTGGATGCATGTCCAGAGAATTCTGACAAGAAAAAAAAGATGCCAATACCCTCAGATTGCATATTAACTGATACTACTTATATAACATTCTTGAAATGAAAACAGACTATTTTTGCCCCTTCACCTGATTTTGCTTTGAGTATTTTCTATTTCACAATATATAACATACAATTCTAGAACTCATTTACATCTTTATTTTCTCATACCAGAGAAAAGATGTGATATTTACTTATCTGGAAAAATAATGAGATTATAACAAGAAAGAGGAAACAAAGTTTATGTATATAGTGAGGGGTGGTAGGGTGGGTAGGGCTATGGAAAAAAAATGAGAATTAAGTTGTGTTATATACTGGTACAAATTCTCATTGTTGAGTGCAATCATGATATGTATATGTAATGTACCAATAAAGATTTCAATGGTATTAAAAAAAAAAGGAAACAAAGCTTATGTATACAGGGGTAGAAGGTTACAGAGTGGGAGGAAAGGGGAAAAAAAGAATCAAATCATGCCATATTCTGGTACAAACTCTCAGTGTTGAATGTGATGATGATGTGTATTCATAATGTACCAATAAAGATTTGAATTAAAAAAATAAAAGAAAACAGACTATTTTGGTTGTCAAGGGTTAGGGACTGAGGAAATAATTATATAATCTGTACCCTAAAATTTAAATTAAACTTATACTTAGCTGTATTTTATATCATAGAATTGAATTTCCACTCCATTTAGTAAGATAAGCAAATAATTTTCCATCAATATTTAAAAAGTTTCATTCCAAAGACATTTAAAATTTGGTTATAAAAAATTTGTTTAGATTATCTATCATAAGAAGGAATATTGGGCCGGGGATTTAGCTCAAATGGTACCACATCTATCATGCAAGCATAGGACCCATCTTTGATCTCCAGTACCACAGTTTGTAGTTTATTTTACAGTAAAATGTAGTGAATCTGATTACCCTGAAAACATCATGAAGAATCTCTTTTTAAATGTATTTCTCATTAAGGTTTTGGCTCTTCTCATTTAATTTTTCTTGTCTTCATAAAGTCCTGAGATGAAGCAGCCATTTCTGGAAGGAATGATGCAGGCATCCCAGTGTCAGAGTTGAGCAGGAAAGTGTAGTTTCCAAAAAAGAGCCACAAATAAAGCTTCGCTCTCTGGTCTTCATTCCTTACCCAGACATGCTGTGTACAGGATCCAATTGATGGTGTGGGCTGGCTGTGCGAATGTGGCCATCCAGGACAGAACTCTGTGTGTGTGTGTGTGTGTGTGTGTGTGTGTGTGTGTGTGTTAGGCTGATGTGGGTGGACAGACCCCTCAGAGAGACAAAAGCTGAGACACTCAGGGTGCAGAAATTGGATTACAGAAACATGAATTTCAACATATGTTGTGCAGTTTGGATTACTTAGATATGTGTGGTATGGACACTGGCCCTGAAGACATAGGTCACAGAGACACAACCTGACACACAGACACATAGAAATGAGCTGCAGATTTTACATGTAGCCCTACTCTGTGCCAGGTGAGGGTCCTGATGTCTGTGAGGGGTCAAAGTAGCAAGAGGGCCCCAAGCATGGGAAGTACAGCTTCTCTTTGCTCTGACCACTAGCTTTGGAGTGTTTCCTCCAGCCTGATTCTTACCCTTAAGGGGTCAGGAAGTCCCTGTTGTCTTTCCTTTGATGGTCAGGACACAGAAGATCCCCCTAAGGGCTGCTGCTGATAGGACGCGTTGCCAGGCATTTCCCAATGTGAGCACATCCTACCAGGCATGACCCAAAAGTAGCCCAAGTCCCAAGGACCTCCGAGGCCAGTAGAGGGCTTGAGTGCACACACGTTCTCTGATACCAGATGGGACAGACAGAGCTGTGATAAGATCCCAGAGATGGGTGTGACTCATTTTTGACAGGAAGACTAGAGATGTTGTTAGGATATAGAGGTACTGAGGCTGGCCACAGAGGATAAGCAAGGTTCTAGGGGGTCAGGTGGGAAAGGCATTTTAAGAAGAGAGGGCAGCATAGACCAGGGCATTGGGACCTGCAAGTCATGGCTTGTGAGGCACAGAGGTGGGAAAGGAAGAGATAATACCTTTTCTTGGAATCTTCTAGAAAGAGTTAAAAAGCATCAAACCATAGTGGTATATGTGCACCTGTGTGTATAGTGGCACAGTCTGTAATAGCTAAATCTTGGGAACAGCCCAAATGCCCATGAACCCATGAGTGGATAAAGAAGATGTGAGTTTTCTAGACAATGGAGTGTCACTCAGCCATAAAGAATGATACATTAGAGACATTTCTAGCCAAATAGATGGACCTTGAGAACATACTCTTAAATGAAATAAACTGGACACTCATATTTTAGATACCATGTTGTTTCTCTAGTGTGAGAAAACGAAAGTGGAAATAAGGACTGAAATGTACAATAGATGTTGGGGAATGTGAAGAAAGTGTTCAAATGAGAAGGGAAACAGGGAGGGGGAAGGGAAGGAAGTGACAAGAAGAAAAGTGAAAATCGAAGGAAAAAATGGACACAAAGCTGTTATACATAGGGAGGGGACTAAAGGAGGGATGAGATAAAATAAAATTTATTAAAAAAGAAAGGAGGTGGGTCAGTGTGGTGGTGGGGTCGTGTGTGTGCTGGAAATGATCTAGAAAGCTGTTAAGGAAACAAGTGCTTAGAATTCTTCGCAAATTTGAATCTTAGAAAAGTCTATTTTACATCAGTTTTGGTATTTGTCATCTTCTTATTCCATCTCTTACAAATGGATACATTAGTTCAAATTAATGTAAGAAGAATCTTGTTCTATTGTCCTATGACATCTACCTTTCTAAAGGGCTTGGGAATCTCCTGGGAGAGGGAGACAGAGAGAAAAAGACAGATACAAGGGAGAGTAGGGGGAAGTGAGAGAGGGAGAGGGCGGGAGAGGGCGAGAGGTGGTGGGAGAAAGGGAGAGAAGCAGACAGGCAGATGCTCAGGGAAAGTTCTCAGGATGGACTTGGCGAAGGCCAGGCATCAGCTGGTCTTAGAGACCACCAGGGGTCAGGCTTGGGTCCTAGAAGAGGGAGCCAGAGGCCTTTGCTAAGCACTGGTTCTCACCTGAGGACCATTCTGAAGAATTTATTCTACTTTAATGTACTGTAGAGTTAGCAGCTTTGAAATTCTTTACTGCCAGGGGGGCCTTAAAGCCAATGAAGCAGGAGTCTCACGAATGACCTGCATGTCAGGACTGTTTGTTTATAACCCTCTGGACCTCCACAAGGGGCAGAATTTCATCACCTGGTGATTCGGGGCTTGAGGAGCCCAGGAGCCTACCTGAGATTGGGAGGAAAGGAGTTTGTGCGGGGATGGGTGGAAGCCTTGGGCTAGGCTGAGGTCTGGGCTGGGCTGGGGCGGGGGCTGGGGCTGGGCAGCTTTGACTGCTCTGTGCTTCCCGGGTCCCTGGCTTTCCTGTTATGGTAACCATCTCTACAGACTGTCAGGAAAACTGCTGCTACCGGTACAGCTGTCTCTGCATGGTGTCTCTGGGCCCCTCTGCTTCCCTGAACCCCAGAGAGAAGATTAGTTTTAAGTGATCCCTCTTCTAAGGACCCTGGGGCTCCTCAGGGAGCAGCTTTAAGACCTCAGGGATGGGTGTTTTGGGTCCCTGTCTTGGTCAGCCTCATTGCTTCTAGGTGACAGGCTCTTGAGACCCTCTGGCTTTCTCTGTTTGAGTTCTGAGTTCTGGTCCTGGGGAGTCTTGAGATTGGCAGGCCAGTGCAGTGTCCCATGAATGCTTTATCTTTGCTTTCTCTGGAGCCCGGCTCCTGGGGACAGGTGGTCTCTATGAGGTTCAGGGACTGGAGTAGCCCTGCATGAGGAGAGGGCAGGTGAGAGTGACAATGCACTGGCACTTCTGGGAGCCGGGCTGCTCAAGCCAGGGGGCAGAGCAGGGCATTCTTTTTAAATAAACTTTATTTTTACAGTGGTTTTAAGTTCACAGAAAAATTCAGCAGATGATACCGAGATTTCCCCTATGCCCCATACCCCTACACTAAGGCAGTCCTTTCAGTTCCAGTCCACTTCATTTCCTTCCATAATAGGCCTTTGCTAAATATTGGCAGTCCAGAGCAACAACACCATCATCACCACTACTGTCATCATCACTGTCATCAACTGGTCTGGAATTGTCCCTAGACTTACTTTGTATAATCTTTACAGCACGCTCTGGGAGGTATTGTTATTGCACTGTCTGCAGAAAAGGACACTGAGGCACACAGAGAGATTGTCATTGCACCAAGTCACATGCTGCCCGACAGCCACACTGCCTCCCTGTGAGCCATTCCCAAGACTGTTTTGGTCCTGGAGCCCTGACAGAGGTGCATAGAGCCACAAACGAGGGCTCAGAGCTCTGTGTTTGAGGCTAGCAGCACTTGGCAGGAGGGTGTCAGAGGGAACGCTTCTTCTGCGCTTTGGATGTTTCCCTCCCTGTGGAGGACAAGTTAGTGCAGCCCTTTCCTGTCTTCTGTGCTGCCTATTGTGTTTAGGAAAACGAAATGAACATATCGGGCTCCGCCCAGTTTTCTTTCGGGGAGCTGCCTGCAGGAAGTGACTCCAGCTCTAAAACAGGAAGCAGGGAGATGCCCCTCAGTGTGGGGACTGGGGTTGTTCAGAACCTCTGGTGACCAGGTAGGCACTCCATAATTCCGGGTTTTAGTGTCAATAAGCTCTTTTTCTCGCTTGCCTGGGCCACACACTCCTGTTGCAGGCTTGCCATTAGTAAAGTTCCAACTTTTATCTTACTCTCAATAGACAGAGATCTAGGCCACAGAAAACGGTACTGCCATTTACATTCTCTTTCAAGCCTATTTCAGGCACAAAGTAACTCAGCAAGAGCAAAGAAGTGTGTCCTCAGCCTCCACACCTGGTCCTGGAAGTCCCCCATGGGCAGCGCGGGGCTTCAGGAAGGCAAGCCAGCACTTGACTTTCTTCCCCAGCATTCAAATTCCAGAAGCACTGTGGTTCTCTGTGACTTTCTTTTTGAGGGTAAGAAAGGCCTTTCACCTGCCTTCAGAGACACTGGCAAAGATTGGGGTCTGGGAGAGCCTCATTATAAGGCATCTGTGCCCATTGGATCACTAAGCAGACCCTGGAGTGTAAGCTGTATGGGCAGCAAGGTGGCTTCCTAAGTCCTGCTTGTGGGGCAGCTTCAAGGAGAGTGTAAGCTGAGGGACCCTGTAGCCCCACCAAACTGAGGCTTCCTGGGGCCATGGGCAGATCCTCCACTCACCCTACTGACCTTCAACCTACAGAGAACTTCTGTGAGAAGAACATTCACTGGCACAAAACCTCCATGTAACTGGCTGCCTCCAATGGAGCCACTTTAATTTTAATAGTTAACACCAGGCTGAAATTGCTAATTAGTGATAGAATAACAAGAACAAGAATACCGCTCTCAAATCTCGGACATTTTCTGTGTACCAGATATTGGGCTTGTTTCCTCCTTGGAAAAATTCTGTGAGGCAAGTACTGGCATCATCCTCATTTTACAGAAGAGAACGCTGAGACTTAGGAACCTGCATAACTCACTGAAGTCCCACAGCTGGCAAATGGCAAGGCTGGGATACACACCCTGGCAGGGGGGCACCATAACCGTGGCCATAACTCACAGTGCTGTATAATGTCACAGTCTGAAGAGTCCCAAGAGAGTCAACAGAAAAGAAGTAAAGACAAGACAGTGAAGAAGCCCTGTAGCCGGCTGCTCTTTTCTTTCTGAGGGTAGAAGATCCGCCCTCAGCGGTTCCCATTAGCCCTCTATTGGTAGCAGTAAGGGACCAGGACCCAGTCAGTGTGAATGGCTTGCCAAGATCACTTTGGGCATTAGTGCTCAAGTCTGACCCTCTACTCAGGCCTTGGGCTCCCACATTAGAGCTGTCATGGCATATGATCAATTTTACATCAAAGCATCTACAGATATTTTAGCCGGAACTCAAGCTTGGAGCTGACACATTGGAGAGAGCCAGTTATGCTGTGTCCCTGGCCTTGTAGAGATAAATACTGTATTTCATAGCTCAGTGCAAGCTCTCAGCTCATCAGAAGGTCCAGGTGACAAAGACGACTCCAAATCACAGGTAATTTTGGCTGGCAGGGCCTCGCCTGGACTGCTAGTGGTCCCTGTGCTGCCCCCACTTCAGGCCAGTGAGCATGTTCCAGACAAGGGAAAGGCGACAGTAAATGGTTGAGCTTTCTTTGGGCAAACTGGCTCCTCTCGGATCACCAATAGTGACAGGTTTTCCAGGGGAGGCATAGGCTCGGAGTGGAGCAGAGCCGTGTGTGAACAGCCTCAGAGAAGGACTCTATTGTCTCTCGATATGTGCTTGGCAGCTGTTCCCTTACCAGCAAAACATCCTGCTTGGCATCGCCGTGGTCACCCAGAAACTATTCCAGAGCCCTGCTGATTTTCAAGGCATGGCACTGCTCTTGGAGAAGGCCAGGGCATCTGCTGGGAGAAGGGGACAGTGTGTACCGGGCCTCCTGGGACTCGTGCCAGGTGCCCAGAAGAGCTGAGTAGAGAGAGGGCGGGAGCTCAATGTGCCCAGCAAGCGGCACTTGTGCCTCGCTGGGCGGGTGCCTGTGGATTGGAATTGCAATGCATCCTGGAAAACCCTGACTCAAGGTTCCAAACAACAAATCATTCAAGTTTAGGAAGAGGGAAGCTGGCTTGGTGGAGGCCAGGGCAGCTTCAGATGAGGGAACACTCATTATTAGGAGCCAGCTCTGTGCTGGGCTGTCAGCACAGCTAATGAATCCATCGTGAGCTCTGGCTGCGGATCAGAGGGGGAGCTAATCCCCGGGGGGCTTCGCTTTGGTCAGCCCATCAGTTTGGATCTGAAAATCTGTGTCCACTTCTGGGCTTACATTTATAAGGGGATTTGGGGGAAATTGGAACATATTCAGAGAAGAAAGATGAAGGGCTGGAAGCCGTGTCGTGCTGACTGGTGAAGGAACCAGGGCTGCAGAGCAGGGGCGAGGTGGGGAGCTGGCTTCTGGGCACATGTAGGCTCTTGGGGGAAGAGAATGAAATGTCTAGGGCAGGGTCAGCAAAGATCTGAATGAAGAGTGCAAGCTTTCTGAGTCTGATGGACCTGGGTTTGCAGGCTGGTCCCTTTGCATTGTGCCAGTGACGGAAGCAGGGTCACCCGACTGCAAGTGTTGGTGCCATCAGGAACATGGAGACAGAGTGTTCAGTACAGTATGTCGGGATGATATACTGTATCTCTCACTGTCCACATGGTGGCTACCTAAGGAAATGCTCCCTTTCTTCTCAGAAAACAGGAGCTTTGCCAGGGAAGATAATTGCAAAGGAGAAGTGTGGGCCCAGGGCAAGAGCAAACTACCTACAATCGCAGCTGGTTTTGTAAGCTGACTTGCTTTTTATGTGGCTTTGTTTATGTTTTTTTTTCCTCCTAGTGGAATGCTTTCTCTTTTAGTACCTTTCATTTTGGCTTGTGTATTGTGTTTCCTAATATAAATTATTCACATACTTGGGAAACAAAACACAAGTATGAGGCAGCACATGTTGGCTATTTTCAATCAGGAGCAATTATCTCTTTCATTAGCTCTGATGAGATCCTTTTGTCTTAAAATGAAACTAACATTCTAGGGCTGTGTGACTCATGGGACCTTAATGCTCCTACCTGGGACAACTGTCCCATCCCATCCCATCCATCCCCAGAGTCTCCATCGTGCATCCTGCCCAATAGGGGTCAGCATCTCTGTCCTGTCCCCAACCCCCTCCCCACGGCAGTCACGGTGGAAGACAACAGGGGGTTGTTAGACCTCGGTCTAGCTCTCTGCAAATGTGCGAAGGGAAACCTATTGCTCCTACTTCTCCTAAATTCTGAGGGACTGGCCTCTCTGTTGGTCCACCTGCTGGGCAGGGTGGAGCATTCCTGTTTAGACGCTGTGCCGATTGATTTTACGTATCCCTTCAATGGGTTAAGGATTACCTATACAGAAGGCAAATGCAGTTTCTGGGTTTGTTTGTGACGAGCTCCCAGAGAGGTTGGCACATGAATTAGCAGCTGAGTGGGGAAGATCCACCCTCAGTGTGGACAGTTGCCATCCACCTAGCTGGGCTCTGGGCAGAACAGCAGGGTCATTTCCACTCTCCTGGGGCTGAGATGTGCTCTTTTCCTCCCTCCTGTAGATGTCAGAACTCCGGGCCCTGCAGCCTTTCAGAGCTGACCCCAGGAACTTCCTGCATCCTCAGGACTTTAGCTCTTGACTGAGAGTTATTCTGTTGGCTTTCCTGGTTCTGACATCTCAGGGTCTTTTCATACATGGCCCATGGTGGGTCTGCAGCCTCCATAATTCCTCTATAAATTCACTCTTCCCCATTGGTTTACACATCGTGCTAGTTCTGTTCCTCTGGAGAACCCTGACTAGTACTGATTCTTTGGAAGGAGGCTCCTTTGGAGGCTTAGCACTAATCCCTCAGTGTAAGCGGGATCTCTGAGAGATGACCCATGGGTTGTAGAGGAAGTGTAAGTGCTATCAGGAGGGCATGCAAATTATCCAGGTGGTGCTGATGGCCAGCAAAGTGCATGGTGATTCACTGAGATTGGAAAGTGGGGGCCAGGGACATGCCACTTCCTCCAAATGGTGTGAGGCAGCCCAGTTGGAGCAGAGGACCTGCAGGGCTGGAGAGCTGGACTTAGCAGAAGGGCACTGTGGAGTGTTACTTCTGGGAGGATGGATAAAGTAGGAGCAGGACACTGAATAAGGAGGCTTATGTGTAGAGGGTGGGGTGGACTGGAGGTGGTGGAGAAGCTGTGGTTGAAGGCTAGTGCTATCGGCAGTGGGAGAAGAGGAAGCGACTGGTATGAGAGGAAAGGGGGATCTCTGCTGCCAGGGAGTGGGACTACTGTAAGATGGTCTGAGGGATTTCCCCGGCGCCTCATTGATTTCTCGGGATAGAAAGGTCTCTGTTGTGTGTTACACACACACCCTTACTAAGCCTAACGGCGATCCAGATGAAGTCCACACACAGATCACAGTCATTGTGCTATATCTCTCAAGTCACCTTTGTCTAATGAGTCTCAGATCTTTTCTAAGTTTACTTGTTGAAGGAATGGGATCTTTTGCTCGCAGTTTCCCACACTCTGGGTTTCGCTGCTTGTCCCTGTGGTGTCACGAAGGCCTTCCTCCGTCTCCTTTATGTACGAGGTCTCACTAGATAGATCTAGAATTTGGTCGGAACTGAGTTTGATTTTTGACCTTCAGGAAATTGATAACATCTGTGTGTATTTGTCTCTTACTTTGTAATGTAATAATTATGGATAATCTTTGGATGAACCGATTAACTCATCAGGGATACAGAAACGTAGTATGCCACTTTGGCATTTCCTATTTTTTCAGTTAGAAAACCTGTGTGAACAGAAATTTCTCCCAGTGAGCTATTAAATAATTCTGAGATGCAGTCGCATAGAAAAGGCAGAAAAATACTCCATTCTTGCCTGTATTTTTGTAAACATGTTGGATCGATCCAGCTCTTCGCAGTGCGCGTCCTCATGGCTGGTGCTCATGTCCTTTACTGACTGACGAGGACTCACTCAAGTGGCCTCAGTAGAAGCCAGGAGTCTTCAATAGCTTCTTTGTCTTCTGTTATGAAACAGCGCTCCTGGACCATCTTGTGTATTTCCCGAGCTAATCAGAAATCTACTCTTTCTCCAGAAACCGTTGCTATTTTTTAAACCAGAAAAATAATGATAAATGACTACAGTCTGGGTGCTGAGGTTTTAATTAATCCCATTTCTAATAATTTTAATCATTGTTTCTTGGCTGTATAAAGAAATGGAGATAGACTATTGGCACTCATTTGCAAAAGTTTGATTTACTGTGAATTTTTCTTTTTTAAAAACCTGATACTTCTAACTGAAATGCAAAAATAGTTTTTTTTAAATCCATCAATAATATAGTGTACATTTCTTTTTTTTTCTTGTGAAATAGGTACATTTTTCTTTTTTGTGTGTGTGTGAAAAAGGTACATTTTATGTGCATATCATGATCTCACTAAATACTGACAATTTGTACTAGTAAATGACACAACTTGATTTTAATTTTTTCCTATTCCCCTACCCTCCCTACAACCCCCACACCTATTACATAAGCTTTGTTTCCCTTTTAAAAATTACCATCACAATTTTTTCTGTCCCCCTGTTACTTACCCCACCTCACTTCCCTTTGAATAGTTTCATTTTACAATATCTAACATGCATTCTAGAACTCATCTACATTTTCCGTTTCTTATATCAGAGAAAAGATATGGTATTTACACATCTGTGACCTATTTATTTCACTTATGAATATATCCTCAAGGTACATCTATTTGAGCATGAATGACTCAGACTTGTCATTCTTTATGGCAGAGTAATGCTCCATTTTATATAAAAACCACAACTTCTTTATTCAGTCTCTAGTCAATGGACATTTGGGTTGTTTCCAAGATTTAGCTATCACAAACTGAGTTGCTGTAAACATGGGTGCACATATATTGCAGTGATATGAATCTTTTAATTCTTTCGTGTATATCCCTAGTAGGGGAATACCAGGGTCAAATGGGACCTCTAATCCTAGTTTTTTGATGAATCTCCACACTGATATCCATAATGGTTGCACCAGTCTACATTCCCACCAATAGTGGAGAAGGGTTCCTTTTTCCCCGCAGCTTCGCCAGCATTTGTTACTGGCTAATTTCAAGATAGCAGCCATTCTTTGTAGAGTGAGATGAAATCTCAGAGTTGTTTTCATCTACATCTCTCTAAGGACCAGTGATGTTGAGCATTTCTTCATGTGCTTCTTAGCCTCTTTTACTTCTTCCTTTTAAAAGTGTCTGCTTATTTCAGATGCCCATTTTTGAATGGGGGTCTTTAAATTTTGGGGGGTTGATTTAGTATGCATTTCTTAACAGGATCTCTGTTAACAGTGAATCTTCTACAAAATGGTAGACCCATGAGGGTATATCCTTTAATGGCATTTTAGCTATTTTGGTGTTTTGTATGAGCACACTGGATATTTGGAGAATGGAGAAATAGCCCAATGATGCATTTCTCAGGAAGTATCCCTGTTGTTAAACCATACATGACTGTATCTGTATCACTTTTTGCCATGTAGAAAATTCCAAAGACATCAGGATAATAATAGATTTATACTATACTACCCACATGACAATTTCAGAATAGCAATAACAAACTTACCACTAATGATATGACAATTTTATTTTAAAGCATGTTTTGTTGGAATAATTGTTTGTTTTTGGAATAATTTTTCCTTGTGTGATCATACCTCTGACATTATGCACACTATACATAGGGTGCTTGTTTTGTAAGACTTTCACTTTTAGGGATTACATCTTGAAAGTTAACTTTGTTTTATAATGATGTAGAGTATTTCAATGTATCAAAGCCAAGTATGGAAAGTGTAAAATGTATCCATAAGGTATAGTTTTTATTCTTGTTCTCTCCACAGTACTGTCCTCTCCTATATATAATCATTTAAAAACTTTAAAATAGTTTATCCTTTGCCTTAGTCTGAACATTGCCACAAAGCAAAGGCCAGGACAATGACTCTGGACATAATTCATTTTTAGAGGTGACCCCAGAGCATGCACAGAGACTAAAGAAGTGGGAAACAAGGGAGAAAAGAATTTTTTTGGGGGGTGGGTTTGAGACAGGGTCTTGCTTTGTGGTTCAGGCTGGTCCTGAGCTCAGCCTCAAACTCACATCACAGCAATCCTCCTGCCTCTGCGTCCGGAGTGCTGGGATTACAGGAGTGAGCCACCACACCCGGCACTGTAGTATGTGGTACTGGTTGCTGCTGGATTGAGTCTCCACGCCCAGTATTGTTATGTGGTTACCGGGGATTGAACCCAGGTCCTTGCGCTTGCAAGACAGGTGCCGGAACCACTGAGCTAAATCCCCGGCCCAGGAGAAAAGAATTTGAGAGCGTGTTACCAAGTCGATGACTACAGTGGGCAATGGGGGCTCGAGCCCACAGAAGGTGCCGAGGACCAAGGAGAATATGCTTTAGAACGTTCTGTCATCAACACTGACAGTGAACAGAATATCAACCTTGGGCCTTGTGTCCTTGTCTCCTATCGGTCAGAGATTGCCCTAGGTGTTAACTCCATGAGCTTCCAGTGTTACGTCGTTTCCAGCAGTAGGCCATGTATCTTGGAGGAAACGCAAGATTTAAATGGGGCGGCTCAGGCCAGGTGCTGTGAGTGACTGCTGCTGGCTGCCGCAGCAACAACTGAATGAGGCTAAAAGATGGACCAAGAAGCTGTACGATGGGGCAGAAAGAGTTCCACATATCCTCCCATTGTGTGCTGTAATTAAAGAAATATAGGCAAATTGGTAGGTGTGCGTTATGGTTTATAACTGCAGGCCCCCCTGTAGGAAGTTCACATGCCGGGCTCTTGGAAGGTGATTAGACTCCAGGGCCTCTGTAGCTGACTTGCCATTAGGAGGTCGTGTCTGATTAAAAAATGCAGGCCACTGGGCACACGACCTAGCAGGGTTCATCTCCTTTCCTTTCCTGGCTCCTCCTCGCTATCTTTGTTTCCTGCCCACCATGCTGTGAGCAGCTCTCCTCCACATGCCCCTTTGCTGTGCTGTCTGGCCTTGGAGCGGGGCCTGAGACCTCCATGAGCTGTGAGCCAGGGTAAGTCCTGCCTCCTCAAGTTATGGGTTTGGGGTATTGTGTCCCTGTGATAACACTGCGCCCCCTGTTTCTTAGGTAAATGGGAAAGTTTATTCGACATGCTTTCTCCACTTAACCTGGTGTCTCAGAGAACACTCAGCACAGTAGCCAGTATCTTCTTTGCTCTTTTTCTCAGGGACCTAAAACTCCTTCATCAGGTGACCCATCATTTGTCAAACCAGTCCTCTCCTGATGAGGGTGGTGGGCTGTGCTCTTCACCTTTATAAACACTTCTACAGTGGGTCATCAGTTTGTCCACCAGCCCTTCCTGATTCCCCAGACCCTTTTAGAATAGACTCCTAGATACGGGATTCTGGCTTTAAAGATAAATAAATATTCGATTCTTTAGATATTACCACATTTCCCCTGAAAGTATTTATAACTTTTTGCATTCTCACCAGAGAGGTACAAGAATACCCACTCTTGCACAGTCTCGCCAATGGTACGTGTAGTGAAACTTCTAGATTCTTGCCAGCTGGATGGTGGAAAATGACGTCTTAGCAATTCTGAACTTCATATTTTTCTAATGAGTGCAGTTGTACCTTTAAAAATTACTTTATTTCTGTAAGTGAAATTAGCCCCCTGCCCCTTCACTGCAGGCCTCAGTCACATCTGGGCTTCATGGTGACCTTTTAGGCTAGTGGATTGATGAGGAGCACAGGTGACACTGCTCAAGACTGTGGCCTTGGCTTTGCCTCTTGGAGGCTTCAAATCTGGAGATGAGCTCGAGTCCTGGAGCTACTGTAAAGCAGTAATTAGAACCAGGTTTCCACCTGTGTGTTGTCTGGTCTTTTGAAC
>PVIR01027879.1:0-22494 GCA_004026965.1 Petromus typicus
AAAAAAAAAAAAAAAAAAGGCTAGGGGTCAGTAGTAGAGCGCCCCCTGAAAGAAGATCTTAAACCTCCTACTGGATCACATCAGATTATTGTTTTCCTATTCATTGAAAAGACAAAGTGATATAGAATCATTTTGAATTATTTTTGCAAAGTTGGAAGCCTAGGGACCTGATTCTATGCTTCCTTTTCTCTAAGATCTATAAGGAGTTTGCAGAGATTAATTATTAAGGTTTAGTGATGTGTGGGGGTCTAAAAAAGCAAAGCTCAAGAGAAGGGAAAGATGATTTACAGTGTAGTTGAATGGGATATTCTCAGGTGTGTGTAAGTCACATGTGTTTTAATTAACAACAAGGATCCTTCATCCACCTTCCACACAAGAGCTTTTTACTTGGTGACTTGAAAACTTTAGCAGGTGCACACCTGTAATCCTAGCACTTGGGAGGCTGGGGTAGGAGGATTGTGAGTTTGAGGTCAGCCTGGGCTACAAAGTGGATTCAAAGCCAGCCTAAACTATATAGTGTCTTGTTTTGTCTCAAAACCAAGCCAAAACTTTACTGCCTCAGAAATCAGGAGATGTTAGTATCTAAAATCTGAAACTGAATGTAAATGAAGTTTTCTCTGTAGCAATCACCAGTTTCATTCCTAGTGATGTGTTTGGGGATCTCCTGAGATGAAGCACTTGGGGAGGAATAGATGGGAAATGGGAAATTCTTTATCCCTGCTTTTCCATAATTGTTTTGGGCCTTGTTATTGCACTGGAGGCAAAGCCTCCAACAGACCTTCCTGTCTCCATTGCTAGCAGCTCTTAAGTCCATTCTACTCAAGAGAATATTTCTTTTTTTTTTTTTTTTGAGGTAGGGTTTTACTTTCATAGTTCAGACTGGCCCTGAGCTCAGCCTTGAACTCACAGCAGTCCTCCTGCCTCTGCCTCCCAAGTGCTGGGAGTACAGGTGTGAGCCACCACACCTGGCACTGTGGTGTGTGGTTCTGATTGCTGCTGGGCATGAGTCTCCATGGCTGGCATTATTGTATGTGGTTACTTGGAATCAAATCTGGGCCCTTGCACTTGCAAGACAGATGCTGGAACCACTGAGCTAAATCCCCAGCCTGAGAATATTTCTTTCTTTGACAGTACTGTAGGTTGAACTCTGGGCCTTCACACTGAGTTATATCACCAGCCCTTTTTCATGTTTTTACTTGGAGATGGTATTGCTAAATTGCTCATGCTTATGATCCTCCTACTTTTGCTTGGGATTATAGGCATACATGACCACATCCATTTTCCACCAGAACATTTATAAAATGCAACCTATTTTTTTTTTTTTTTTTTTTTTTTTTTGGTACAAACAGTTGAACTCAGGACCTTTTGCTTTTGAGGCAGGTGCAGCACCACTGAGTAAATCCCCAGCCCAAAATGCAACTCTTTTTGACTTATTAGTTATTTTTATAGGTTGGATATCCTTTTCCTGAAATGCTTTGGACTAGAAGTTCTAGTGGGCTGTTGTGTTTTGTTTGTTTTTGAAACAGGGTCTCACTTTGTAGTTCAGGCTGACCCTGAACTCAGTATGTAGCCCAGGCTAGTCCCCAACTCATGGTAATCCTCCTGCCTCTGCCTCCCAAGTGCTGGGATTACAGGCGTGAACCACCACACCCAGCAGAAGTTCTAGATTTCAGAGATTTTTAGAGCTGGAATATCTGTATAGACCACTTTATTAAACATGTTACTGTTTGGGTTCTGTTGTACAAACATTTTACTAAACATCTTGTTCATATTTTTATTTTGGTGGTGGAGTTTTGGGATTTTTTTCAAGCCCTGAGACTTTTTGTGGACTTGTTGGTTAGTTATATCTTCATTTCTTTGTGAGATAGGGTCTCACTATGTAATCTGGACTGGCCATGAACTCAATAGGGAGCCTAGGCTGGTCTCAAACTCATAGCAATCCTCTTAGCTCAGCCTCTCAGTGCTGGAATTACAGGCATGGTGCCTCTAACCTGGCTATATTCCTTTTTTTATTTCTTTTGAGACAGGGTCTTGCTTTGTAGTTCAGGCTGGCCCTTTGCTCACTATGTAGCCTATGCAAGTCTGAAACTCACAGCAATCCTCCTGCCTCTGCCTCTCCCATGCTGGGATTAAGGGATGAGCCACCTCGCCCAGCATTATGGTGTTTGGTGCTGATTGCTGGTGGGTGTGAGTCACCATGCCCAGAATTGTGGTATGTGGTTACCAGGGATTGAACTCAGGACCTTGAGTTTACAAGATAGATGCTGGAACCACTGAGCTAACTCCCCAACCCTATGTTTCCTATTTTTGACTTATTTTTTCCCTAGCATGATATATATACATATATATGCATAATATATGTCTATGAATTTATTATTCTGAAATGTGTTCATTTATATTGGGGTCAGGGATTTAGCTCAAGTGATACTGCTTCTGCCTTGGAAATACAAGGGCCTGAGTTCAATCCCAGGCACTGTGAGGGGGAAAAAAAATATTTATTTTGTTGTACAAGGTAAAATGTTGATTTAGGTTCAAGTTTGCTTTCTTTAAATACTTAGTACTTGAAGCATTATGACGGTCTTTTCTTAAAAGTTTAGAACTTCTGTTTTTCAGAGACGAGAGTTGAAATAAAAGAATCTGTTCGTGGCCAAGATATTTTCATTATACAGACAATACCCAGGTAAGAATTAGCACTGTTTTATGTATCCAATTTTTTTCTAAAAACTTTAATAATATAATTAGCTTTGCATGTGGACAGTTCAAGGTTTTTATGGTTGTTTTTGGTACTGGGGATTGAACTCAGAACCTTGTACTACCAGGCAAGTAAGGCACCACTGAGCTAAATTCCTGACCCTGAAGGCTTTCTAAATTATAAATTTGTGTCTATGTTAAACTACTTTACAAAGTACAGTCCTGCTTTCCAAAATACTATCTTGTTTATCACATTGTACTGTTACTAGTTTACTTGATCATCTTTTCAAGCTTTAAGAGGCTGTAGAGCAAAATATCTTACTTTTGCATCCACTAAACCAAAGCTACTGTCTGCCAGCTCAGCTCTGTTGAAAAGCCTGTTATTATTAAGCAAACTGCCTAATTGCTCCTGGTTTATGCCCATAAAAGACAGTTTTATGTTTTGGGGGGATTTTTTGTGTGTGGTAGTGGGATTCAACCCAGGGTTTCCCCATTGAGTTAAATCTAGTTCTTTTTAAATATTTTTAAATTTTGCGACGGGGTTTTGCTAAGTCACTCAGTTGCCCAGACTAGGCCTAAACATGTGATTTTTGTGCCTCAGCCTCCCAGATGGCTGGGAGTACAGGTATGTGCCACCGTGCGAATTCCATTGAGACAGTTTGTACAGCATTTTATTTTGCACATTTAAAAATTTCTAGCCATCTCTTGGAGATATCACCTCGACGCCACTCCTTAGTCTAAGATTAGATAGCTAACCCTAGAGGAATTCTGGCTTCTCTGAGAATAAGTTCTATATGAGATTAGATTTATCCCTGCTAACCCCAGTGCTGGGATTACAGGCATGAGTCACCACACCCGGTATTGGTTTATGGTTCCTGGGCATCAAACCTAGGAACCACTGAGCTAAATCCCAGCCCATTTTTTTTAGTTTTTTTGAGACAGTATCTCATTTTGTAGTTAAGAATGGCCCTGAACTCACTATGTAGCCCAGGCTAGGTTCATGGCCACCCTCCTGCCTCTGCCTCCTAAGTGGTGGGATTACAGATGTGAGCTACCTAGATTTGATCTTCCTTGCCATCATCTCAGAGCAGATAGGATATGGGGCCATTGTTCTTAGGAAATTTACAATTTAATATTTTGATCAACCTGGATTCCTGGATAGGCCAGGTATCCCTATAATCCAAACACTCAGGAGAATGAGGCAGGAGGATCACCATGAGTTCTAGGCCAGCCTAGGCTAAAAAGTAACTTAAAGGTCAGCATGAAGTGTGTATTGAGACCCCGTCTCAAAACAACAAAATTTGGATTCTTGAGACCAAGAATAGAAATAGCACTCAGTGAGTTTGGTGTGCCAGGCACTTTGTATCTTTCATTTTGAATCCTTCAGTCCTACATGACAGCTTCCCTAGTCCCCATTGAGGAGATTAGGAAGGCTGGATCTGAGGAGATTGAGGACCATGTGTCATAGAATGAGTAATATATATATGCAAATATAACAAAATCTCTTGCACAGTGTTACTCATAGTGTTTCAGTACTTTATATTATAACAATGCATGTTCATGTAAAAATTAGGCATTTCAGTATATGAAGAGCTACCTCATTTAAAAAAAATTCTTAGGTTAAAGCAATTACAAACCTAAAACTATAATTATGATTTCTTATACTGTAGTGCAGCATGTGTGATGATACATAGACAGCACAGCCATGTTAGAGTAAGTTATCACCCTGATGTCTCAACACCACCCATACTTTCATATGCTGTTCCTCAAAACAAGGATCTCTTTTATAACCATAACACACTCATCAGAATCAGGGTGTTAACACCTGTGACTCCCACCTAATTCTCAGATCCCATTCAAGTTCTGCCCATTGTCACAGCAGCTTTTTAGAGCAGCAGGAGCTAGCTCAGCACTTCAGCTCTCCAGTCTTCCTATCTACAACACTGCAACAGTTCTCAGCTTTCCTTGACCTTGAAAACTTTGACACTTTTCAAGGCTGATTTTGAGGACCGACATTCTGTTACTTTGTCAAAATCCTTTAACCTCAGTTTGTCACATATTTCTGGATGAGAGTCAGGTTGTGCATCATTCGAAGAGGTGCTACAGGAATAAAGCTGTGTTCTTGTTTCCTTTTTTTCTTTTTTCTTTGAGATAGGATCTTGCTGTGTAGTTCTCGGGGTGGCCTTGAGCTCACAGCAATTCTGTGCCTCCCCTTCCCTGGGATTATAAACGTAAACCACCATGCGCAGCTGTTCTCATCACCTACTCTTTGCTGCTCTATGACATTTTGCAGAAATGGTCCTCAGTTATTTGCAGACTTGTGCTAACACAATGGTGCTGCAGTGAACGTCCTTGTATGTATGGTATACTGCCCATGTTTCCAGGGTATCTGTAGGAAGAATCCAAGAAATGGAATTGCTGGGCATGAAGTTCCATGTATTGTAGTACTGATAGACACAACTGCACTTGCAGTATGTATAATATTGAGAGACATGTCTGTTGCATTTCCTCCAGAAACTTAGTTTTGTGTGTTTGCCTCCTGGAGTGACTGAAGTCTTTCTGGACAGTGGTTTTAACGTGCATCTTAGAAATAAGAAGACCAGTGGCCGAGGATTTAGTTCAATGGTTCCAGCGCCTGTCTATCAAGCTTAAGCCCAGGTTGATCCCTGACCATATACAACATTGCCGGGCATGGTGACACACCCACCAGCACCCTGCAAAACTACAGGTTCCCATTGGACAGCAGATCTTCCTAAACTGACCAATTTTGACAAAATTAGTAACAGCCCACCCACAAGTATTATCCTTTACACCTATTTGTCTAGTTCCTGTGGCTGATTCTCTCAGTTCATTCAGGCCTTCTCTCAGATGTCACCTAATAAGAGATGGTGAGGCCAGGGATTTAGCTCAGTAGTTATGGGTCTACCTTGCAAGCACAAGGTTCTTTGTTGATCCCTGGCAACTACATCCCACAATGCCTGGCATGGTGACTCACACCTGTAATCCCGGCACTTAGAAGACAGAGGTAGGAGGATTGCCGAGAATTCGAGGCTCACCTGAGCTACCTAGTCAGTTCATGGCCAACCTGAAGTACAAGGTGAGACCCTGTCTCAAAAAAAAAAAAGAGGGCTTTGTTGCTCATCCTTAGAAAATAGACTAATCATTTTCTACTTCCTTCATGCCTCTCTGTACTTAGCCTGGTTTTTGTCAGTAGTGAATAGTAAAGTTATATTCTCATAACTGTTTTCTTCCTGTATGGCTCAGTTCCTTAAATCTAGAAAAGATCTCCATGTGACAGTACTAAGTTAACCTACAAAAATCTTCACTTTCTGTTTTGTTTTATTTTTTTGAGGCTGAGACTCACTTTAGCCCTGGCTGGCCTCAATGCAGTCCTCCTCCCTTAGCCCCTTAGTTGGGATTACAGGTGTATACCACTAGGCCTGGCTAAGATCCCTTTTTTAGCAGGTAAAATACAGAAACTCAGTCGGTTAGCTACAGATATGGACCAGCTTTGCTACTGATCCTCCATGAAATAGGGCGGTCTAAGTCCAAAGGCAGAATTGGTTGGCAGTCTCTCTTCCCTACCCTGCTTGACTTCATGTTAGCAAAGGATGTGGGTCATGGGGAAAACTGCTTAGGAAATCTCATTGGCATTGCTCACGACTGGATTGTAACCTGGAATTTGAGCCTTAACTTTCTGCTTTTCTCTGGGAAAAGCCAGAGAGCGAGTACTAGGGTTGGTTCTTCTGGTGGCACATGAGCAGCTGTGTTCTGGGGCTCTTTGTTCTGTAGCTTGAATTTAGGAAACATCCTTATGCCAGACCCTGTTTTGTTAGTCCGCACAGTGTGGATGACATTAGTGACGGAGTATATCAGCTACCTTCTCTGCTGTTTGGAGACCATTCAAGCACAACTATTGAAAAGCAAGGAGGTTGATAAGCTTTATGGTTTCATGATGAGTCGGAGAATGGAGACTTTGATACCTCTAAAAGTGTAATCTTTGTCAGTGTCTTCCCCCGCCTCCCGCCTCCCCAATGCTAGAGATGAGACCTTGTACATGGTAAACGTCATCTACCACTGAGATTTTTTCAATATATTTCTTAATCATAGGATTGACCCAGTGAGACTTAATTAATTTAGTGGTTTTAGAGATTGGAAGCGGGGGCCTACAATTGAATAAGTCTTTGTTGCATATTTTCTAAGGCTAGCAAATATTATTTTGTAAGTTTACTTTTGTTGGCAAGGAGGTCACACTGGGGATTAAAAGCCGAGTCTTTGCATGAATCTATTCCCCTGGCCTTTTTTAAGTTTTAAAACTTGATACATGATAATAAAAACAAAATATTTAAAAATTACATTAAAGATGCATAACTAAAGCATCAAAATATTTTAAATTTTGAGACAGTTACCAAGTTGCACAGGCTGAGCTTGAACTTTCAGCACTGGTAGCATATTTTTGCACATTATGGGACTGCAGTTGTATGTGCTAGTTTGTGTGTATAGGGTAGTTTCCATACTTTCCATGAGAATGTCTCCCTCCATGTCTTTATAGAACATGTGTTCCATGCTATTGATAGCACTCAAAGAAGGGCTTAGCCTGTAATAGGTACCTAGTGAATTTTTGTTTAATGAACAAATAGATTTTGACCTATGTCACTACATGTGTAATCCCTCAAATACTTGTAGAATGAATTAATGAATACTCTCCATGATTTTTATGTGTTTGTCTTTTCTGTATCTTTACAAGTTCATTGTGATTCTCCTTTACTGGTCTTAGATCTCAGCAAATCTCTTTTTGATGTTACTTTCTTCCCCACTGGATCTCATCTGAAGTTACAAAGGCCTCTTTGGGTTTCTGTTTGTGCTTTGAAATTCCTGGTTGTAGCTCTGATTGCTGGTATCATATCATTGTCAGTGTCAGTTCACAATCTGTTGTCACGGAGTACAAACATTCAGCGTTTTCAGCACTGTCCTTTTATGATCCCTTCCCTCAATTGGTCACTCACACTGGTCAGCCAAGATATTGTTCTTAGTGTAGAAACAGAATCTTGTTAATGGCCTTTATGGTAAGAAATTTCATTTTATGTAGCTTTTAATGAAGGGGGAAAAAAAATTACTGGATTTACCATACTTCTGTTACTTGAGTACTCAATACTTTAGCAAGAACCAGAAAATTAAGTTTTTCACTATTAGCTCCTAGGTGGAAAGATAAAAGAATATATCGTATGGATCTTTCTTTGGCTGAGGTGGAAAAAGTTTTTTTGTTTGTTTTTGAGACAGAGTCTTTCTATGTAGTTCAGACTGGCCTTGAGTTCACTGTGTAGCCCAGGCTAGCCTCAAGCTGTCAGAGATCCTCCTTCCTCAACCTCTTGAATGCTGGGATTACAGATATGTGCCACCATGACGGGTAAGGAAACGTTACCTAAAATAAGAAAGCTAATTTTAGAGCAAATGATAGAGCACTTGCCTAGTATGCAGGGGCCCTAGGTTTATTCCCTTGCACCAAAAGAACAAAGCTGACTGAGACAAACAAACCAAAGCTTAGACATTCAAATAAGCCTGGTTCCTTTCAGAGCCCTTGTTCTGAAACCTCATTCCTTGCTTTTTCTTTCATCTCATTCCTTTCTTATGGTGCTGCTGCTGTTCAAAAATAGCTTTAGAACTAAAATCACTTTCAGTTAGCATTAATTCTTTTTCTTTCTTTCTTTCTTTTTTGTTTTTCTTTTTTTCTACCGGGGATTGAACTTGTAACCTTGAACTTATGAGGCAGGCACCAGAACGACTGAGCTAAATTGCTGGCCCTTGCACTAATTCTTGGGACCACTTCAATAATAGTAAGATTTTGATGGTTGAGGATAGATTTAATTTTTGGAAATTTCAAGCCATTCTGAATGAAGTAATAATGCTGGTATTATATGGTAGTTGAACTGTGTGTCCTACTCAAGGAAATTCCAAATCTTCTGAGTGGTAGAACTAAGTACACTAAATATGAACTTACAAAGTATTTTTTGAAAGATAATTTTCATGTTTATGTACAAGTACTGGCATGTTTATGTAAAGAAGACATTAAAATCCTATCTACAGCTTATTTGCTGCAGATAGACCTACTGCTTTCCCATGTTCCCATTACTTCTGTCTTTTGGTGCTATTTTTTGCACTCTGGAGCAGTTTAATTAATGTATACCCTGTGTCTGTTTCCTCTATACATACGAGTTTTTGCCTATCTAAAATGCTAGAGCATTTGGGGCTATTTTACATAAAGTTGTAATTATTCTACAGTGGAAAAAAAAGAAAGAAAGGAAACGTGGTAAAATACTTATGATTGCCCTACTTAGATACAAAGACTACAATAACAGGCCTGGATGTGCATGAAACATTGTTAGGGAGCTGATAATGCCGAAGCTTCCAGCCTATTTCTCTTCACCCTGCTAGCCTACAGAGTAATCGTCTGTGTCCATTTTGGCTACTATCTCGCAGTAAATGGATAAAGCCAGTGTGACAGAGGCCCCTTTGTCACCTTCCTGACCAGTAGTAGTAGGGGCTGAGGAGGATTTCTTTGGCTTTGGGCTGAAAGATGTCATCAGAAATAGGTCAGTAGAAAGAGAAAAAATTAGACAGTAAATTCTAATGAGAGAAATTAGAATTTATGAAAGGAAAACTTGCAATCAGTCTCAAAAATTATTTGTCTTGTTACATTACTATCTTACTCTTGGACCTGCTTAGTGGCAGGCTCTGTACACCTCATGATATTAGACAGTTGTGTATCATAAATCCCATAACAGTGCTAGCTAAAAACCTAATTATTTGGATAGCTGTTGTTGCGGAATCTACTTAATTAATTTCAACTTTATTTGTGTTGTTGACGTTAAGGTCTCATTTCAGATGCCACATCCAGTGTAGTAGAGCTGTAGGGCCACACAGTATCTTCCAAGTAGGATGGTAAGAAAGGAGGATCACAAGATCAAGCCAAAACTGACCAGCAGCCTACTAGTGGAAGAGCAGTTTGGCTCCAGTATATTTGAATGTCTGGTATTGATTGTAGGTGTGGACTCCCAGGATTTTACTAAGTATATTTTATCTGTATACATACCATCCCCTGAGTGCTATGCAGGCTCCCAGCTTAACATTCAGGAGCTTTAAAAGTCTTTGATTTGGAACATCTCACTTTTAAAGTCTTCCCTGTAGGATAAAGAATAAGGCCTTGAGAGGAACATTCCTTTTAAGTGTGCTCCTTGGTACATAAGAGTGATCCAGTCTGACCACTGGTGTGATTCTGTCCTGTGCATTTGTTCTGTAGAACAGTCATCATTTTTCTCTGTCCACATTCTCCCACCTAAGTGCATGTCACCACTGCATGGGAGATTTAATGAATATGGACATGAGCTCCCTGAGGCCCCAGAACTGTCTTTTTGGTTGTAACTAAAGGCTAACAGAGATTGTCACTTTAATGTGGATAATGCTGAAAATGAGTATCAGTTATCACCAAGAACAGTTAGGGTAGGAGCTGGTGTAAGAGTTGAATTTCACATTGTTAAAGCAGAAGAAATGAATTACACAGGCAGTCCAACTGAAGTAACACTTAAAAATGTACTGCCAGCAGTTTCCCTTGAGGACTTTGAAACTACACCATCTTAAGTATATCTGGAAAGTGATCTGTCTGCCTCCAGAAGTGTTAGCTAGGTTCAGAGGGGATAAAAAGTAAAATTAGCTGCTGCTGAAAAAGAAGAAAAAGATGATGATGATGATGATGATGATGGTGGTGGTGGTGTTGGTAATGACAGTGATGATGATGGAGGTGATTTGATGATGAAACTGAAAAGAAAGCTCCAATGAAGATATATACAAGATACTCCAGCCAAAAATGCACAAAAATCAAACCAGAATGGAAAAGACTCAAAACCAACACTAAGATCAAAAGGGCAAAAACCCTTCAAAAAACAGGAGAACTTCTAAAACACTCAAGGGACCTGGTTTTGTAGGAGACATTAATGCAAAAATGCAAGCAAGTACAGAAAAAGATGGTTCTCTTCCCTTGAGATGGGTTCTCCCTTGTTTGCTATTTTAATTCCCCAGCACTTGACACAAGTTGCTCAATACATATTTGTTGAATGGATAATTGAACTGAAACAGCCCAAGTGTTATGAACTTCCAAATATCTTGGAAGCTTTTAATAATTGTTTTGGCCTCATTGTGCAAAAAGAGTCTTCTGACTTTGGATTCCAGGCTTGGACATTAACAGTTTGGAATATGAAAGAGGAAGATGGTTTAGTTTATTTCAGAGGAAAGAAGTGATAAATGGAAATTAATAGAATTTACCAGTTTTTCAAAAGGAATATCTCTGTTGTCTTGACATTGAGCCCTGCATCAACCTATTCTTTGAGAGAAATGTCTTTATGTTTATTTAGTTTTTTAAAAAATCATTCTGCAGTACTGACAATGAATACAAGTTATAAAGATGAACTTAGAAGTTCTATGAGTTGAATATGGAAATGGAAAAACACTATCAGAGTCCTTGCAGTTGCTCATTCCCGGAAAAACTGCCTTTGAGATAAGTGGAAATATAAATTGGAAGACACTGGAAGGAAATAGCCTGGTTGTCCTGCAAGTTAAAAAGCTTGCTACCTCTTCTGCAAACATGTATTAAGTCCCTGCTGGGTCAATGGCAGATTCCCACTTTACCATAACAAGGGTTCAGGAATAGCATCTGCAAAACCTGCTTTGCCATGGTAGGACCCTGTAATATGGGGAAGTGAGACTCATTCCTGGCCCTAGAAAAGATATATTTGAGGACCCATGGAAAATCTCAGGTGGAGCCAGAAGAAGCTGATGTACAGGTAGATGTAGGAAGAGTGTCCCAAAGACTGCACAACCATCCCTTTCAGAGGAAAAGAGTTCGTCTGATGTCAATCAGCCTGGGCAAAAAGCAAAATCCCACGGTCACTACTATAGGATCTTGCCTTCATATAACTTTCAGGATCATATTTTCTTCTCTCTACATAATATTTTTAGGAATCTGTCTCAGCAGGAAGGAACAGGAGAAGTCTTTAAAAGGTTCCAAGATCTCCTTATCATCCACTTCACACAAAAGATGTCATTCTGGGTTTTATGTTTTTTTTTTTTTTTTTTGAGACAGGGTCTCGCTTTGTGGTTCAGGCTGGCCTTGAGCTCAGCCTCAAACTCATATCACAGCAATCCTTCTGCCTCTGCCTCCCAAGTGCTGGGATTACAGGTCTGAGCCACCACACCCAGCATTGTGGTATGTGGTGCTGATTGCTACTGGGGTGAGTCTCCACGTCCAGTATTGTATGTGGTTACCGGGGATTGAACCCGGGTCCTTGCGCTTGCAAGACAGGTGCTGGAACCACTGAGCTAAATCCTCGGCCCCCAAAGATGTCATTCTGTTAATGATAGCTTAGTAGATGCCAGGTGGATTTCCCTTGACATTCATGCTGGCCTGAGTCTGAATTTCTGGGAGGATGCTAGCAAGTGTCAGATAACCAGTCGCCAGCAGCTGCTTTGTATGCCATTGCATGATTGAGTCACTGACACAGACGATCAAGTATCCTTTGGGTTTGAGCATGAAAAGTGCTGTACTCAGCTAAAAAAGAATAGCTTTCCACTGCATTCTCGTGGTGTTATCCTAAGCTGACATGATGATAAAATGCATGAAACATCCATCTTGGCAGCCCATGTTACATTGCTGAAGTCAAAATCCATTTTAAGAGTTAATACATGAATTCACTCAGAAAAAAACAAATGTTAACTGTTCCAGAGATGTGAATACAGCTGTGATGGAGCTACTGATCATGGCTTATGCCCTGAAGACTTCATGTGCCAGGAACATCATTGGTGTCATCCCCTACTTCCCCTATAGCAAGCAAAGCAAGATGAGGAAGAGGGGTTCCATTGTATGCAAGCTCCTGGCATCCATGCTGGCAAAAGCAGGTGAGTGGGCAGAGAATCGAGTTAATAGCACTAGAATTTTGGCCTCTTCCCTATTTGAGATTAGATTTTAGATTTTACCTCAGGTATCTAGTTTGGGACCTGTTTCTTTACTGTTCATTGCTTACTTTTTCTTATTTATTTTCTTTTGCATAGTTTGCTTAGAATATATAATTTTACTGTTTTTTATTTGTTTTTAGAGGATAACACTTCATTGCTTTCTCCTAAATCAGGCCTTTTAAACATGCTTAATGTCACTTTTTTATTTCACTTAGTTATCAAATTTTAAATGTCAGGCTTGACATTCTTTTATGATCTTTCATGTGTGCCTGTCTTAGTTAACTACATTCTTTTTAATGTTCATAGTGTTAAAACTGGATTTTTCTTTTACTACTTCTTCAGTTTATATACTCTTCCTCTTGCCTCCATCTCTTTGGCCTTTTGTAGGCTGATCATTTTCATTGTTTTTATTCCAGTTATGTAGCAATGGCATAATTTCTGGTCTATAAATCATATGAAATTGATTTCTTAGAATTGTAATCTTACAGTTATTGAGCTTTTATTTGTTTTATGCTTCTTAAAAATACTAGTTCTTTGCGCTGGAAGTTTTGCAGTGACTTTTGATTATAAGAGTATGATGTCTTTCTTTCCTATAAGAATATGTCTTAAGCTATTTTTTATCATAGAAAAATTATTCTAAGTTTCAGTGTTTCATGATTGTGCTATATGAGTTTCCTTTCTTCTGATACACATTTTACTTTCCTGTTGCTTTCTTACTCCTTTCTGCCATAGCCAGAGTCTTTGAGTATTTCTCCCTACATTTTTAATGAAAGCTTTTTTATTGACACCGATTAGTGCTTTGGTCCTTATTAATCCCACATTCATATTTTCACCTCTACCTCATTTTCCTTCTCTCTCTTTGCAGGATGAAGCTAATAATAATAATAGAGGACAGTGCTTTTCTCTCATCTTGAGTTTTTTGGTGGAAAGTCATGGGTTCTTGGCATTAGGCTTGACACATTTTTTACTTCATTAAGTTCATTAAGCTTTACAGTAAAGTCTGTGCTGGTTCATTGTATCCACTGCCTTCAGTCTTCTGGTAGGAAACAGGAGTTGAACACCTAGTTTGTGTCCACTGTCGCCATTAACTTGCAGGGGAGAATTTTGTAATTTTTTGTTTTAAAATTTCAGGTTTAACTCACATTATCACTATGGATCTTCACCAAAAGGAAATACAAGGCTTTTTCAGCTTCCCCGTGGACAACCTTAGAGCCTCACCTTTCCTGCTTCAGTACATCCAGGAAGAAGTGAGGAGCCACCAGCTCACATCCCATTGCCCTCAGATCTGATTTAATTTTTTCTGGTATCAGATTTCGTATTGAAAGGCATATCAGACAATTGTTTCCCTTCGGCCTTAATGCCTGTGGCAGCCAGAAAGACTCAGCATTTAGTCATAGAGGATCATATTTTTTAAAGACATTAAAAAGTTTTCCTTAGCAATTTGCTTATACTTTCTAGAATAAAGGTTTTAAGAATATTTAGTTGATTGACTGATGACACAAGAGATTGAACTTAGGGCCTTGGCTCTGAGCTACATCTCGAGGCTTTTTTTTTTAGACAGGGTCTCCCTGAGTTGCCCGCGTTGGGCTTCAGCTTCCTATCTTCTTGTCTCAGCCTCCCAGAGAACCAGGATACAGGCATGTGGCACCCATGCCCAGCCCTAAGTCATATTTAACAAGATTAAATTTGATTCTGAATTTTTTGTTTTGTTTTGTTCTATTTTGAGACCGAATCTCACTACATAGTTCAGGCTGGCCTCAGCCTACTAAGAGCTGGGATTACAGGCATGTGTCGCCATGCCTGACTGAATTATTTTTTATTTTTATGAGGTAGTAGTACTTTTGCAGAGATGTTAATTCATAAATGATGAAAAATTAAATATGTGAAAATATGTTTGATATTTGATTGCTAGTTTGGATCATGGTTATAAGAAGAGAAAGTATAATATCAGCATCCAGGTTTATTTCTTTTTATAACCTTGCAATATTTTCTGTTTTTCCTCCAAATATAGATTCCAAATTACAGAAATGCAGTCATTGTAGCTAAGTCTCCCGATGCTGCAAAAAGGTAACAAAGCTAGACATTCATAAAATCCCTTTTGGGTGTATCAGAAGTCAGAATTAGCTGTTCTGGAATTCAGAACTGTCGCGACATGGCCAGTAAAAGCTCAAGCCTTCCATGTTGTGTCCCATTCATGCTGCAGGTTCTATCCTCTGGGAGGCTGGAAATGCAGTTTGCCCCTGGGAGGAAATGGAGCTCTTCCTTCTAAGTCTCAGGAAGTGGAAAGCAGTGGGACTGTGAACAATTTCTAGGGAAAAAAAGATTTTAATACAGATACAACACATTTGCTTAGAACACTGAAAGGCAAAGGGCAATGACTGTACTACATTGTAAAACATTCTAGTTTGTTCGTCTTCCTTTATGAGAGTGAACCAAAATACATTGACAAAAAAATTTTAAAAGCTTCATATTTATGAGAATTGACTTATTTTGAACAATGTTTTTCTTTATTTTTTTGGTTGATTTTATTGGTACATTTTATATATCTATATATATTGTGATCACATTGAGGATTTGTACCAGTACATGACATATTATTGTAATTCTCATTTTTTCCCATTCCCTTACCCTCCCTGCAACCCCCCCCATGCTGTATATACATAAACTTCATTTCCTTCTTTCTTTATAACCATTAACAATGTTCTTTCTAAAGTTATCCATTAGAATGCTGAAGGAAGAGGGTAGTTTTATCAAGAAGAAAAAAAGCAAAAAATATTTGACAAAGGATAGAAGCAGTATTATCTTGAATCAGATACTAACCCAGTGCCAAGCTCATATGCCCTTGAAGCATTTACATGTGCCCTGTTTTATATAATAATTCCTTTGTGTGTCCCTAAAAGATTGAATGATTTTTTTGTTATTTGGTTTTGTTTTGCTTTTTTTGTTGTTGTTGTTTGAGACAGGGTCCCGCTTTGTTGTTCAGGCTGGCCCTGAGCTCAGCCTCAAACTCACATCACAGCAATCCTCCTGCCTCTGCCTCCCAACTACTGGGATGACAGGCGTGAGCCACCACACCCGTCACTGTGGTATGTGATTCTGATTGCTTCTGGGCATGAGTCTCCACATCCAGTATGGTATGTGGTTACTGGGGAATCGAACCCAGGTCCTTGCACTTGCAAGACAGGCACTAGAACCACTGAGCTAAATCCCAGGCCCTTGTTTTGTTTTTTGAGACAGTCTTGCCTTGTAAGTCAGGATGGCCTGGACCTTGCAGTAATCCTCCTGCCTCAACCTCCTAAGTGCTGGGACTGTAGGTATAGTGAGTTCAAGGCCAGCCTCAACCACATAGCTACCACACCTGGGTGAAGGGTGTTTTCATCTTGTGATCAATAGTAATATAGCACTTATATTATCTTCCAAGTAGTGTCATCATTTCTCTATGTGTTCATAGGGCTCAATCGTATGCTGAGAGGCTGCGCCTGGGATTGGCTGTGATCCACGGAGAAGCCCAGTGCACAGAGCTGGACATGGATGATGGTCGTCATTCTCCTCCAATGGTCAAAAATGCTACTGTGCACCCGGGCCTGGAGTTACCATGTAAGATTAACTTAACACAGTACTTTTATTTGTAAATTGAAGAAAGTTTTAAATAGTGTGAATGGCTATGAGTTCACACTTGTGGATGTACTCTCTCATTTTTAAATAACAGAATGGTATTGTTTTGATTTCCTCTTTTTTGAAAGGAGATTGCATATGTTACATTTGCAGAATGTAAGGACAGTTGAACTAATCAGAGCAACACTTAAGCTTTACTGAACAGCTCTGTATATGGTGTTGTGAAATCAGAAGTCTGTGTGTCTGGTGAGATGCTGGGTAGCTATTGATCGTGTACCAGGCTTTGTCTATCAGGTACTTTGAACACTTATTTGAGTCATGCAGCTCTTTGACTTAATACCCTCCTAACTTGCTGTTATGATCCAACAACATAGAACTCATTTACTTCCATGGACTTTTGAGTACTATAAAAAAGGATTCTATACTGGAAGATATAATATGTTTACAGTTGTCAAAGAAAGGCAGTTCTTTTTAAAATCTGTTTACCCTGGGGCCTGGCGACACATGTCTAATCCTAGCACTCAGAAGGCTGAAGCGGGAGGATCACTGTGAGTTCAAGACCAGCTTGAACTACATAGGGAGTTCAAGGTCAGCCAAACATGCAGCGAATGAGACTTTGTCTCAAAAACAAAAAATAAACAAAAATCTACTCACCAAGGCCTCAGAAATGGTGATTAACAAAATAAAAAAAAAATGTTAGACATCTTATTTCAGACTGGCTAAAATATAAGCATTCTCATTTTTTTACTCTATTTTCCTTCTGCTTCATTTTCAAATTTGGAGATTTTTATATACAAGTAACAAGTACTACACTTTTTTAATTAAATTAACTTTTTTTATTGTGGTGATTGAAGCCAGGGCTTCTCACTAACCTCCGTCTCTAGCCCTTTTTATTTTTTGAGATAAGGTCTTGCTAAGTTGCTGAATTACCCAGGTGGGGCTCTGATTTGTAATCCTAATGCCTCAGCCTCCCCAGTATCTGGGGTCACAGATGTGCACCATAACGCTTGGTTTCACTTTTTTAACTTTAATTTTTGCTATCAATATTTATTTACTTGCTTTTTGAGGATTTAACTATTAAAATTTTTGCATAGGTAATACATTCACATATTTTAAAATTCAAAAAGCATAAAGTCCTTTATATTCAGAGCCTCCTTAAACTTTCTGTTCACTCATCTCTAGTACATTTGGTTTCTTAGCTATTCAGAATCATTATACGTATATAAGCAAACAGATATTTCTTTTTCCATCATTTCCACACAAATAATTGTATGTTATACATGCCATTCTGCCCCTTACTGATTTTATGCAATAACTCCTTCCTGGGTCAAGGATTTAGCTCAGTAGTTCCAACACCTGCATTGCAAGCACAAGGTCCCAGGTTCGATCCCAGATAACCACATACAACAGTGCAGAGCATGCAGACTCACGCCCACTAGCAATCAGTACCACATACCACAGTGCCAGGTGTGGTGCCTTACACCTGTAATCCCAGCACTCGGGAGGCGGAGGCAGGAGGATTGCTGAGTCTGAGGCTAAGTTTAGGACCAGCCTGAACTACAAAGCAAGACCTTGTCTCAAAAATTAAAAAAAAACCTAAATAAACCACTCCTCTCTCAGTAATACAGATTCCTGTCTCTTTTTTCAGTTTCAGTTTGGCATGGGGGTGCACATTTGTAATTCTAGCAGTCAGGAGAATTGCTACAAATTTGAGGTCAGCTGGGCTACATAGTTCAATGCTAACCTGAACTACATTGCAAGACCCTATCTCAAAAACCAAAACAAGGTGCTGGGGGTTTAGCTCAGTGGTTCAGTGGTTCTGGAGCCTGTCTTGCAAGTGCAAGGTCCCAATTCGATTCCTGGTAACCACATACAATACTGGGGGCTCACGCCCAGCAGCGGTCAGTACCACATACCACAGTGCCAGTCGTGGTGGCTCACACCTGTAATCCCAGCACTCGGGAGGCAGAGGCAGGAGGATTGCTGTGATGTGAGTTTGAGGCTGAGCTCAGGGCCAGCCTGAACTACAAAGAGAGACTCTGTCTCAAAAAAACCAAAAAAAAAAAAAAGTTTCATAGTATTCCATATTATGGATATACCATAATTTATATTAATCAATCTCCTGTTGATGGGCATAGAAATTTTTTCAGTCTTTGGCTGTGAAAAACAGTGCTAAAATAATAGTACCTGTTGAGCGCTTATTACATGCCAAAAGCCATTTTAAGCACATCAGTGGGCCCCAGAACCCTCGATGTAGGGGCTTTTATTATCCCTCATTCTGGAAGCGGTCACATAACTAGCAGCTGGTAGAGACAGGGTTTGAAGTGAGACTGATAAATCTACACCTTTTGCTTTTCCTTTCTTTTTCTTTTCCTTTCTTTTTTTTTTTTTTTTAAGATGAGGTCTCACTACGTAGTTCAGGCTGCCTCATGCCCAGGCTGACCTCAAAATCACTTCAGTCCTCCTTCCTTAGCTTCCTGAGTGCTAAGACTACAGACTACCAAGCCCGACTTTCTTTTTTTTAATGTGATACTGGGAATTGAACTCAGGGCCTCTCACTGAGCTACATCCCCCTACGCTTTTTTGATTTTCCATTTTGGGGTAGTGGCTCACCAAATTACTCAGATTGAGCTGAAACTTGCCCTCCTCCTGCCTCAGCCTCTGGAGTACAGGCATGTGTTACTGATCTCAGTTCATACTTTGTTGTTTTGTTTTTTAGCTTTTTTATTTTGTGCCATCTTCAGATTCAGATTTTAAAAAATGAAGATAGAACACAGATGTGTATTATACTTTTCACTACTAGAGTACCTCACTTAACAGTTTTATATATATATATATATATATATATATATATATATACATTAATTTTTTGTGCCATTTGAAAGTGAGTTGCAAGTTTAATGTTCCTTTATTCCTAAATACTTCAGTGTATATTTCCTAAATACAAAAGACTCTTTAATAACCACAGTATAATTCTCAGATTCAGGAAACTAACATTGTTGCAGTGCTATCTTCTAATCCACAGGGTTTTTTTAAGTTTAACCAATGTCCTTTAGAACAAAAGAAAAAAACCCTTTATTTGTCCTTTGGCCAGGACCTAATCCAAAATTGCACATTCCATTTAGCTGTCATTTCTCTTTAGTCTCACTTAATCTGCAATGGCTGCTCTCTGTTCTTTGTCTCTTCTGTTCTTGATGCTTTTGAATAGTACAGGCCAGTTATTTATTCTGTAGACTTTCTCTTAATTGGGACTCGTTTGTGTTGTCATGCTTAGATTTAGGTCATGCATTTTTGGCAGAAATGTTACAGGAAACATGTGGTGTGACCTGTCTCATTGGTGGTGATGTTGATTTTTTTTTTTTTTTTAATTTTTTGAGACAGGGTCTCACTTTGTAGTTCAGGCTGGCGCTGAGCTGAGCCTCAAACTCACATCACAGCAATCCTCCTGCCTCTGCCTCCCGAGTGCTGGGATTACAGGCGTGAGCCACCACGCCTGGCACTGTGATATGTGGTACTGATTGCTGGTGGGTGTGAGTCTCCACACCCAATATTGTTGTATGTGGTTACCGGAATTGAACCCGGGCCCTTGTGCTTGCAAGATAGGCGCTGCCCCAAATGGTCATTTTTCTAATTCCACCATTCTTTCTGCATTTATTAATTGACGTTCTAGGTGAAAAACCTTTTTTTCCTTCCTTATTCATCTATATGGAATTATATGGTCCATAGAATCTTCTTTTAGTCAGTGGGTTGTGATTCTTTGTTGTTATTTATTTAGTGCTCTAAATATCTCACACGTGGCTAAAGAGAACCTTGTCAAGCTGCCTCCTGGGTCTTTTTGACATGTCTAGTCCTGTTTGGTACTTCCCTCTTTTCTGGTATAACTAGACAGTCTGTGTTCTTACAGGGATTTTTGCCCTTGAATCAGCCACTTCTCTAGGGAGCCCTGACTCCTTTGTTGGAGAATGGCATTTAGAAGCCAGATTTGGGCTCTGGTGTACATCTGCTCAGTTACCATACATTATGACATGTAACTTAACCTGGACTTAGGCTATTTCATAAGCACTTGAGTTTAGTTCATAATAAAAACAAATAGGATGCCTGAATCAGAGGTTACTTTGGTAGATATTGCTGTATTGTCACAGAATCTTACACAAGGGTACTGTGTTACTTGTTAGGTAAGCTTGTGACAGTGCATTGCCCTCCTGGCCATCCTGTGTGCCCTGGATGAGCACCTTCCTTCAGGGACACTCTGATGTGCCTACAGCACAGCTTTGAGAACTGCCACAAGGTCATTTACTATGATTACCAACTCATGGACTTGACCAGGAGATTTCTACTTATTGTATGTATAATTGTACCTTCCAAATTTAATATCCTTTATGTATTAATTCTACACCAATAATGCCGTATGTTCCCAATATATTCCAGTAGTTCTCTTACTAACATATTAGAATGTTAAGACAAGGCCAAAAAGAAAAAAGCAAATACTCTCAGTGAGAGTCTGCATTTTTTAGGTGGATGTAGTACTCTGCACATTCCTTAAACTTGTTCTTAGAACCAGGAGTGATTCGGTTTTTTGAGACAGGGTCTTGCTGTGTAGTTCAGGCTATTCTTGAACTCACTGTGTAGCCCGTGCTGGCCTCAAACTTGCGGGAATCCTTCTGCCTCAGACTCCTGAGTGCTGGATTAAGGTATGCGCCATCATGTCAGATCCAAGAGAGATTTTTGTCACCAGACATGTCTGGGGCCATTTGTTTTAGGTCGTTGGAGCCAGAAGGAGATTGGTCATACTTGCATCTTGCTCGTGTAGACCAGAAGTGCTGTTGATGTCCTGCCACGGGAGTTTTCCATTCTGAAGCATCCGTAGTGCCCAGGTTAAGAACCCAGTTTTAAGGCTGGTGTGGTGGCTCATGCCTGTAAACACAGCACTAGGGAGGCAGAGGCAGGAAGATTTGCCACCTTGGTGAAATGAAGAGTTTGGATCACAGAAAATGAGAGAAAAATCACTTTTCCTGGCTTGTTAATTTTACAAGAGTGGTGTTCACTAGTGAATCGAAAATGGCCATTAATTCTTCTTGCCTTCCTATTAAATTAAATGTTGCCTTATTGGCACATAGGCAGAGTGATGAGCCTGGAGGACATAGATACCTCTTTCCTCCCATTCTCTCTTGAACTAGAAATGGACCAAGTCTGAGGACGTAAGGAACGAATATTGCCCATGGTCCTCCTTTGCTGTTTGTTTAACAGAAGAAGCTTTGACTAATCGACTCCAGGGAATGTGTGAAAGAGTGTGTGTGCTTGTGCTATGGAAGCATGGCGGATCCTTTTGTAATTAAAGGACATTGTAAATGCAGCATTATTCTATTTGGAAAATGCCAATTTTAAAAGAAAAAGACAACTTCCTACTTTTTTAATGAAAACATTAGAAGTCATTTGATGAATTGAAGATGCCAATACCAGTGCTTTTTTCCCCCAGTATTAGGGGTTGAACCAAGGGCCTTTCACACTGAGCTACATTCCCAGCCCATTTTTTAAAAGAATTTATTTTGAGACATAAGTTGCCCAGAGTGAGCTAAGGCTTGTAGTCTTCCTGCCTTGGCTACCAAACCTAGACATAGCAAGTGCTGTTTTAACAGTGACTTCTGGCCAAAAGCAACATTGTACAGTTCATTTTATTCTTCAGCTTGATTCTGTTGTGTGTGAATGTGTTTGTTGTTGTTTTGAGAAGATGGAGGTAAATACGTTTTAAACACAGAATAGCTTCAGTACTTGGTCTTCAACCTTTATCACAAACATACATTAGTTCTATGAAAAGTTAGAGTTTAGAAGATTTTATTTTCTGGGTCAGCTTATTAGGAATGGTTGGCATTTTTTGGCCTGTGAGGTACTCATTATTTCCCTGTACCCTGTAATAAAGGCTCTTTCTGTTGTTAGGAGTCACCAAATTATGTGTTCAGTTTTATCCGGATCCCAAGGCCAGATATGCACAAGGAATGAGTACATGGGAAGAAAGACTTTTTCTTTGGCCAGTAGGCCTCTATTGTAGCCAAGCCTCAGATTTTCATCTCAGCTCAACAATAGTTTTAGAGGAGAGAAAGTTGTAGAAAAAGAAACTTGGTAGCCCAGGATTTAGCATAATGGTTCCAGTGCCTGCCTTGCAAGGAAAAGGTCCTGAGTTCGATCCCT
>PVIR01027880.1:0-24195 GCA_004026965.1 Petromus typicus
ATGAGATCCCATTTGTTGATTCTTTGCATTATTTCCTATGCAGTTGGGGTTTTGTTCATAAAGTCTTTGCCTACACCTGTGTCCTCAAGAGTTCGTCCTATTCTGTCTTCCACTAGATTTAGTGTTTGTTTTAATAGTTAGATCTTTGATCCTTCTACTTGATTTTAGTTTAATGCATGATGAGAGACAGAATCCTAGGTTTGGCAGAGGAAAAGCCAGTTTTTCTAGCTCTGTTTTTTAAAGAGCTTATATTCCGGACAGTGAAGATATTTGCCCCTTTGCCAAAGATAAGGTAGCTGAGTGAGTTTAGAGATATTTCTGTATCTTTGGGGGATATTTTGCCAATACCACACTGCTTTGATCACAGTAGTTTGAACTAAAACTAGAGGCTCCATTTGACCTGCTATTTCTCTTCTTGGTATTTTCCCGACAGAATCAGCATCATCATACCACACAGATAATATGTACACCCTTATTTATAGTAGCACTTATTGTAAGAGCTAAATCTTGGAAACAGAGCAAATGCCCATCAACAGACGAATGGATAAAAATGATAACAGTATTTTTTATACAATGGAATACTACTCTGCCAGAAAGAAGGATAAACTAGGCATCCGCAGGTAAATGGATACACTTTCAGACTATACTCTTAAGAGAAATAAATCAGAGATGCATGTTTAAATATTGCATTGTTTCTCTGTTGTAAGAAACTGAAAGTGTAAATGAGAACCAAAAATGTATAACAGATATTGGGAAATAAGAAGAAAATATTCAAATGGAAAGTAGAATAAGGAGTGGAAAGAAAAAAGAATAAAAAAGGAGAATAGAAGGAAAACCTGAAAACAATGCTTTTGTAAATGAGGAGGCAAAGGGTTAAAGGGAAGTGAAAGGAGTGGGGAAATAAGAAGAAGCAAGATTATAAAGTACAGGTATAAATTCCCTATGATGAATGTAAGCATTACATATACTTAAAATGTACCAATAAAATTAACATTGAAAACAATCATTTTAGGACTGTTACAATTTTAGGACATGATTTTCTTATTTGAAAGACTAACCTATTTTTTTTTTCCTGAAAAAAAATAAATGGGTATAGAACTGAGTAAGTTAAAAACAAAAAACTCAATAAAATAGAACAAAAGTGTTGTATCCTTATCTTATAATGCACAACATAATACCATAATAATCCCAGATGCAGACAAAAATGAAGTTAAAAAAATTTAAAAATAAAGATAAGAATGGTATTTGGAATCTCAGCATACAGATGTGATATAAGAATGTAAATATTTAAACTCAGCATAAAAAAATGCTATTAACTAAGCTCAAAGCATCCAAGACCACCGTGGAAAAGTATTTACAGCTTATGTGAGAGACAACAGCCTAATTTTTACTGGATAAGTATTTCCTACAAAGTAAGGAAAAGACCACCCAGTGGACCGAAAAGTAAGTGAAGACTGTGACTGGTTCTCAGAAAACTTCTGGCTGTTACTAAGTACATGAAATGCTTCGAATTTGAGATATGCATAAGAAGCACCTCAAAACGATATTGAGCTACCATTTCCACTGATTGGCTCAAGGATCATCTAAAAATTGGAGGACAAGCTCTGATGTTAAGTTTCAGAGAATTCCTCTCCCAGTGGAAATGGACAGATCCAAGGTGGGACAATGGCAAGTCTACCAAATTGTACAGTAGGTTTTTAATCAGTATGTATGACAGTTAACTTCATAAGGTCGTATAAGTTAAATAAATGAATCTGACACTGTAAAAAAAAGGAAAGAGGAGTATAATACAGAGAAGAAGGGAATAGAAATGTATTCTGTATATGAACCAATCCTCTACAGGGATGTGATCATTATTTACTGTAAATATGTACTAATAAAAGTCAAAAATAATTTATGCAGTGAACACAGTCAGGTTATGGACTGAATGTCAGTGCTCCGCCCCAACTCATCACGATGACCACTGTGATGGTACTGGGAAGCCAGGCCTTTCGAAAGTAGTTTTAAATATAACCATGAAGCTGGAGTCCCCCTGTTCAGACGTGGTGCCCTTACGAAAGGAGACCTGAGGCTCTCTCTGGTCTACACGAAGAGGATGCCAAGTGAGCACAGTGAGAGATGTGTGAGATAGGAAGAGGGTTCTTCCTACAACAGCGCCTTGTTCTTGCACTTCTATGTCTGTAGAAATGTAGAATACAAAGATATTCACTTAAGTATTGTCATCAAACTATGATAGGAACACTAGAAATAAGAGAAGTCTAAGTAAGTAAATTATTGTATATCCAACTGATGGAGTTTTATGCTATCTGAAGATAAATACAGAGTACTGCATGAATGCTAAGATATAACATACCACAAGGAGGACTTTAAAAAAAAACAAAGAAAATAGTTTTATTTGCATAGCAAAGATTAATAAACACAGATATAACAAGGTTACCACAGCTTACATCACGGAATATTCTACTGTTAGGATATTGTAACCTTAATGAAAAGTAAGAGTTACATCTATAATCATAAAGCACATAGTTCCTTTGAAGGATGCCTAAAATGCCAAGACAATGATGTCGATGGAGAAAGACACTGGTTGCCAAGGGCCAGGAACGGGAATCTTTGCACTCTTAACCACACTTAACCTTTTAATTTTATGTTATGTGCTTACATGTCCAGTTCAAAGGAAAAAGAGCAAGACCAGTACATGTTGGGACACATATCATTTTGCTAACTTAAACCTGAGCTTCAATTTAAAGCAGTGTGTTTCTAAGAAAAATTAATTAGTCAGAAAAATCATGTATCTCAGACAGACACCACTAGATGTGGCCCTTTGGCCCTGGCTTTAAATATAGATTAATATGAGAGATAAAACAGAGTTTATAAAAGAAAGCAGATTTGCCTGAATTCAGTATTTTAGTACAGTATGCACCCTTGGGGTCCCTCTCCTCCTTTCACATGTGTTGCCCTTTCCTATTTTTTGTTCTGTGTGTTTACTGTACTTGTTTAGGGAACCAGCATGTACATAGGTAATAGAGGACAGGACCATGCTGTATGTCAGGAAATGCAGCCCTGTAGAAAGCCTTAATGATGGTGAAAAGAAGGAAGAACAATGTTCAGCTGCTTGATATTAACACCTGGTTGGTGAAGGCAGGTCTGTGCAAAAGGACACTGGAGAGCGGGCTTTGACTTTCACTATCTATCACAGCATTGGAGCTCTCAGGGCAGAAGTTCCGTAGCTACACTCTTCTGTCAGAGGAGCGTCCCAACTGCTGGGTGGATGTGCCTGGAGTTGGTAAGTGGTCAGAGTCCTGCTTTCTGGTCTCACTGGTGTTGCAGGAGTAGGAGGGGACCTCTTATAGTGCCAACAGAAGTTCCAAGATGCGATGGAGGAAGGCTCTGCAATGAATAAGGACTTCAGTGTTTTTTCTTCCATTCTGTTTTGGTGGGCATTTTTGTTTTACTTTGTTTATTTGTTTTTGTACTTGGGAAAGTGGCCATGGCCTTCACATTGAGCTACTAAGCATCAATTTGAACTTGCAAGTCTCTTGCCCCAGCATTCCAGAGGGCAGAGATTATAGATCTGCACCACTCTCTCTGGCTTGTGGGCTTATTTTCTTTACTTTGTAGAGACCAAGTGACCACATTCTGTACATAATTGGTGATGATATTATGCATATATGAATAAAACTTATTACCAGTGTTCAAAATTGGAAGTAAGTATGTTGACACTAATTGAGCAGGTCAGTAAAGCAAGTCTTGGTTTCATTATTAGAGAAATAAAGATGTTCAAAGCTCTGCTACAAATAAATGTTATGGGGAGAGAAAACTTATTTGTCTAATCCTTTCAATGTTGTACAAGGGTTTGCTAAACATTAAAATATATAGGATAGGGCTAAAGATTTAGCTCAGTGGTTCCGGTGTCTGACTAGCAAGCACAAGCTCCCAAGTTTGATCCCTGGTAACCACATAACACAATGCCAGGCTTGGTAACTCATGCCCATAATCCCAGCACTCTGGAGGCAGAGAGGAGGCTAGCCTGGGGTACATAGTGAGCTCAGAGGCAACCTGAAGAACACTAGTGAGACCCTGTCTCAAAACACACACACACACACACACACACACACACACACACGATAATATCTTATGATATTTCTTTGCATTGAGATAACTCAAGTGAGAGTCTTTTCTACAAAGACTTGAAACCTGGCTCAGTCAATTTGTAGTATCTCAGATTAATGAAGTTATCTGCTAAGACTAAAGGAAGTCTTCAGACTCTGGGGATGTCCTGGAGCTCTCTAGTTCCACCCGGGGGAGAAATAATTTCATGGCCCAAGGCAACAAAGAGGCGCATCAACAACACAAAGAGGCTCATCAAGGAAAAAATAAAATATTGTAGGGCTTCAGAGTCCATAAATCAGAACTAGGTCCTGAAGGTGATGGAAGAAAATGCTTCACACGTAAGTCCCATTAAACCTCTGTCACATCTTATGAAGTCCTAAGATCACAGCATGACAATAATAAGCTACCAGGATAAACTTAAATGAGTAGCTACGAAGATGTAAGATCGGTAACAAAAACGAGTGAAACAAGTTTGCTACTTAAGACAGAGTATATGAGTGGTAGCTGGCTTTCCTGTCACTGAGGCAAAATATCCAACAAACACAAATCAAGAAGAGGTTTATTTTGGCTCCTTGGGTCTGAGGGTTCAATTCATGCTAAGCTGGAAGAAATGGCATGGTGGGAGGAAGTGACAGAGGAGAGCCATTCAACCCAGAACAGCCAGGAAGCAGACCCCAGGAAGGGCCTGAGGGAGAAGGAGACAACCTTCAATGGCACAGTCCTAGTGACACCCTTCAGGGCCCATCTCCTAATAGCATGCTCATCTCTAAACTTATCATGAATACAGAACCACCATGATTCAACTGCCTCTTAACAACAAACGTCTGAATATGGAGGACTTTTGGAGCACATTTTAGCTCTAAACCATAACATACAGTGCTTGCCTCTTTTAAGTTACTGTCATCAATATTGTGGGTACATATCCTCTATAATTTTGATGCTGAATGTTATGGCCCATCCTTACCTCTCTCAAGGATAGAGATTTTGAATCTGTGTTTGAATTCCAACTCTGTTACTTATCATTTTGACACAAGGAAAAGCAATTAGACTCTTCAGTGCCATAGGTTTTTTTGTCTATAAAATGGTGGTAATAAAACTTAGGAGGTTGTGAGAAGTAAGGTATGGATACAAAGTGCCCAGCAGACAGTAATTCTTCGGTGAAGAACAGCTGCTGCTACCTCTTCTCTTTACTGTTATGGTGATCTTAGCCATAGTTACAGATGACCATCTTGAAACAGAAAGACCAAGACTTATTCCTCAAGCTCTCCATGTAGTAACTTTCCAGGACCTATGTGTTCCTCAGGAGACCTGTTTTAAGCACACAGGTCACTCAACACAAATCACATTATCATAGTTTATAGAAAAAGTACCAGGATGTGCAAAGCCTTAACGCCAGTCCACACTTTTTACTCACACTCTTCAGTACACTACTAGAGAGCAATATTTCTAGTAGCATGTGGTTTGCAACAACCGACTGCAATTGAGTTGCTCTTTCTTCTCTTGACATTTGCTACATGAAGTATCAGCCACAAAACTCACTCTACTCTACATGCAGTTCTATGATTATTTTTATGGGTGGTAGGGAGAGAACAATCAAAGACAATGAGCAAACACAGTGCTAATTTATACTCCCTGCTTTAATATCACGACAATGATTCTGTTCAGATTTAATACAGTACACACAAGTGGAAAAATATAGCCTTTTATACTTTTATAAATGAAAAATTTTGAAAAGCTCTAACCAACGAAATTCTATGACCAAAATAAGGAGCAAAATTAATTTGCTGGGTATTAGTTAGGAAAAAAATTCTTCTTGTTCTCTTTGCCTGGATAACAGATCTTCCATGGACCATGTGGGACATTTTTTTGTTAATATGATGGAGAAGTCAAGAGCATTAATTACTGCTCTCCATTGGAAACTAGCATGGATTGTATTCCTGTTCCTTCATTGCAGAATTTTAGTATGGATGAAAGACACTAATCCAAATATCCCTCACCTAATTAATGAATAAATAAAAATTGCCATATCCACAAAATGAAATATTATTTACTATTTTTAAAGTAATGAAGTATTGATATGTCATGGATACATCTTGAAAACATTTAGTAAAAGAACAGGCACAAAAGATCACACATATACAAGGAATGACCAAAATAGACAGAAAATGTTTAAACATTTTAAATAATTATTACAGTAAAAGACACACTGCCATTAGTCAAAGTACCCCTACTTACTTCGAATACATTTATACCTTCATTCTTAGTACTTTCTAACACAGTTCTACAAGTCTTCTTTTGCGAGTGTCTCTACAAGGTGTGACTAAAACATCCAATGGATGCTACTGCCAAGGGCCACATAACAGAAAGGCCTTTTGTCAAAGTGTTACAGTAAGTCCTCATCCACCTTATGTGCCAGATCCAGCACCATGCAATTGCTGTCTCTTCCTTGGAGTCAAACTGCCCATGAAAAGTAATAGATTTAAATGGACTCAGGACATGGCAGCAGCCCTACTAAAGACATTTGGAAAGAGGACTTCCGGAACTGCTTCAGGAAGTGGCAAGAACAATGGGGTGAGTGTGCTCAAAGCAAAGGGGAGGATTTGGGGAGGGGCTCATGCCAACATGTCTTTTACAGTATTAAATTTCAAAAATTTAAACATTCTCAACATTCACAACAAATATTCACAACATTCACAACATTCACAAAAATTCAAACATTCACAACATATATCTCAAGTTATATGGCTGCATTTCTATTTTTAAGGATCCAGAACAGGAACATATACAGTGATGGAAACTGCATCAGAGGCTGCCTAGTGCTGGTGACATGGTGGAAGAGGATGGACAGTGACAGCCTTGGGCCTCAGGTCGCTGTTTTGGGTGATAAAAATATATTGGAATTAACACTGTGTTGGTTGTACAGTTCTGTGAATATACCAAAACTCACTGGATTAGACACTTTAAAAGGGTGAACTGCAGGCCTGTGAATTATACCCCAGTTTTCTAACTCAGAACACTTGCCTGTCATCATTTCCCTGGATAAACATTCCCCAAGAGCTTATCTTGTGGGGTTCAGTGAATTTCTGAGTGACATGACATTAGCAAAACAAGTTTAGAAATCTCTGTATATAAATCTGTTTGGCTTCCACGGTCTTGAAAACAAAATTTCTGACAATTTTTAATTTTAGAAAAAAATATGGCTTTAGATAATTCTTTCATTTTATCAGCTTGACTAATAGGATAAAAGAAATGTTTCACCTTTTTTTTTTTTTTTTTTGAGACAGGGTCTCGCTTTGTGGTTCAGGCTGGCCCCGAGCTCAGCCTCAAACTCACATCACAGCAATCCTCCTGCCTCTGCCTCCCCAATGCTGAGATTACAGGTGTGAGCCACCACACCCCCACCATGGTATGTGGTTCCAGCATTGTTGTATGTGGTTACCAGGGATTGAACCCAGGCCCTTGCACTTGCAAGGCGGGCGCCGGAAACACTGAACTAAGTCCCTGGCCCTTATTGTTTTTATTTTTTAGTCAAAGTGGAGACAAAATGGAGTTAAGCAGGGAATATATTCTAGATCTTTTGAAAACAGCTGATTATATGTGGAACATACCTAAATTATGAAAAAAATACTTAATTAAACACATTAATAGTAAATACCTTGAAAATTAAATGTTGTTCCAAAGATATGTTACACACTTACAATAGAATCATACACATTTTAAGAAAATGTCAAGTTTTATATTTTATATTTTTGTATTAGTCTTTTCATAGCTTAATGCAATGAAAATTTCCAGAGAAAAATAATGTAATTTTTATTTTAAAATTCATGCACACATATGAACATGTTACATTTTAATTTTTTAATATCATGCACTTGGCAATGTCATAAATGCAAGGCTTTATTTAATAAATGAATAGTATTGCACAGGAATGGAGTAGTCAGTAGCACAAGTCCTGGACTCAGTCTGACTTGAATCTTGATATCACTATTTATACCCTTGGGAAAGTTTTCGATCTCTCTAGCCCTCAAATTCTCCATTTTTAAAACTAAAGTAGTAACAACTTAGCAGGGCGTAAGGCAACCTGAAAATATCATCATCATATCATTTTTTTTAACATTACATAATGCTCTGCTCTAAGATTGTCTTATTCCAATGACACTTTCGATGGAGTCCATGGATTTCAGCTAGAGAAGCAAATTCCCAAACCAAAAGCCCTCTAGAGACAATTTTTTGTGTGTTCTTCACACACACACACACACACACACACACACACACACACACACACACACCCAAGTTATAATACCAAGAAGTTATTCACTCTTTTCACTAATAAGCCTCTAACCACAAGTTCCCAAAATGTCCTTTTTTCCATAAACAAAGCCAAACATAATATCTTGTTCATCTGATTATACGCAGAATAGCTGCGATCTGAGCCCTGCTGTATCACAGACAATAATGGCAGTAATTGCTAGTCGCTCGGCAAAGAATTATGGATGAAAGACATGTGGCATCCATCAGGATAATAAAAAATGAAAAGAAGCAAACAAGCCCGCTCACTCAGCTATGTGTTGATATTGGGTTTACAGTTCAGCAGCACTACATCTATTCTACAAGTTCCTTCCAGGTACTCACTGTTTTGAACATAGAAGTTGCACAGAGTAAATGCCCACCATAATTGAATTCTCTAGTATTGTGTTAGGGATCACATTTATAAATTAAGGTTAAACTTTATCTTATCTAAACCTTAAAATGTTATTCTGAGACATACTGTATTTATAATCCAAAATAGTAGGTTGTTCAATTGTAAGATAAGTTTTAATAAAGGCAAGGTTTATAATTAAATAAAGGTTAATGCCAGATCCCCTTCTCTGTGATCAGACATGACCCCATTTCAAGACAAATTTCAGCAGTTTGAAAGGTTCATGGTGGCCAGTAGTGGTGCTGATCATAACCACTGGGCCCTCGGGAAGGAACGTCATTTATCCACTGCACTAATATACACATCCCCATTTCCAAGGGTCTAGAATCCTCTGGGGACTATCCTGTCTGCACCACTCTGGGGATCATGTCAAGAAGTGATCTGCAACCCACCAGCTGGAGCTCACGTTTCTGGAGGCCGAGCTGCTGCCACGGGTCACTGCTGTGTGATGAGGGGACAGACTGACTCCCCTGAGCACACACCACACCCCATACAGGGCGCAGGGTGCAGGGTGCACAGAGGCTGGTGGGGTAGAGTGTGCACCTGACACTCCAAACTAGTTGCAGCTGACCTCCTGTCAGGGAGAAAAAGTGAATTGAGTCTGGTTCCTGAACTCATTTCATCTGATAGTCCAAGGAGATAATGCTCGAAATTCAAAGCTTGTTTGGTAACACAGCACAAAGTCACACCACACTTGACGCACCAGACACACCACACACACACCGAACAAAAACAAACTGAAAAGAAAGGTATCAAAACAGCAATTGCATTCTAAAATCCTAAATACCTCCTATTCTCCAAAACCAATGCTTTGCATCCGGGTCAGAGGCACTAACATTTGGCCCTGCGCTCTTGTGCAACAGGATTTTGAAGGAAAACGAGATGAAAAATCTAGACATTGACTGCATCTCCACCTAAAGGTTTTAACACATCCATCATATGAAGAAACACAACAAAATTAGTTTAACAAAAATTATGCCCAGATTTTTTTTAAAAAAACATCAAATTCATGGGAAGAAAAATTGATATAAACAAACATAAACAAACACATTCTATAAAGTAAAGTTGGAGCTCAGTGGTAAAGCACTTATCTAACACGTATGTGGTCCTGGGGTTAATTCCCAGAAACTTACTCCCAAAAAGAAAAGTAATGTTGGTCAATTAATGTCACAACCACAATATAAAGAACTGACTAATAGAATTTCTTCTCTATTATCAGATTTTTTCCCTATCATTTTCATGCAGAAATTTTGTATTCTTCCTTAATTTAGAAAGTTTGAGATGCCTTCTTAGAAAATTCACTTCAAAAACAACATGTGTCTTCAAAGACTAACCATACAACAGGCACATCCCAGCCCTCTTGAACACCCCTCAGCATATTCTGACTCAGTGAAATTGAATTTATATTGGACTGAAGTACTTTATGGTAGATCTTTCATTCTATCATTTTACAGCAACAAAAAACAATATTTCACCAATCCAGAAAAGATATAAAATTTTCCAATCTTCTCTAAATAGTGAATTGCCACACACTTCTGTTCCAAGTTCACATGCTCAGAGGTGACTGTTCTCCAGATAAGAGTAGAGAAACCAGCTCTTTTCGTGGGTTGTTCCACAGGATGCAAAGCAGATCAAGGCGGGTGACTGACGCACTAGAACCTCAAAGTGGGAAGGTCTTGCCAAGAGCTAAGGAATTTAGATCCTATGACACAATTCCCTGAATTCACTTGTACAGTTAAGTAAAACCAACATACATTTTCAATATGACTAAGAGACTAAGACTACATATATGTTAGAACAAAGAAAAGACTATCCTGATAGTCAGTGAAAACATCCAGTTATTACTCTTTCAATTCTAGAATGGATATAATTTTCTAAGCTGCTGATTCCATCATACATGATCACCAAAAATCCTTCTAAAAATTAATAGTACACAGTTTCAGGAACACAAGGCCCAGATGCTTTGTTTAACAGAATCTAGAATGAAATAGGGAGATGAACTCCATAAAGGCAAAGTTTCCCTTGGGGTTGTTCTAGAAAGGTGTGACATGCACACCAGCTGGGCAATAAGGACAAGGCAGGGGCATCACAATCCCAGACTTGAAGGTATACTACAAAGCCACAGTGGCAGACAGACCTAGGGATCAAGGCAACAGAATGGAAGATGCAGAAAGAACTCTGGGTAATGTGAAGGGGCCAAATATCCTCCCTCGAAGAAGATAGTATCTTTAATAAATGGTGTTGGGAAAACTGGCTTTCAACAAACCAAAGACAACCTGCACCTGTATCTCTCACCACACAATAAACTAAAATCAAAGTGGATCAAAGATCTAAATATAAAAACAGAAAAACTTAGTCTTCTAGAAGATAGAATAGGTAACACTCTTGAAGACATAGGTATAGCCAAAGACTTTATGAACAAAACTGCAGCTGAACAGGAAATATGAACGATCAACAACTAGGCTCACATTACATTAAAAAGCTTTTACATAGCAAAAGAAACCACCAACAGAGTGAAGATACAGCCCTTAAAATTGTAAAAATAAATTGTACTAGCTGTGTTGTTAGAAACAGAACTAACATCTAAAATATAGGAAGAACTCAACAAAATCAGACTCCCAAAATTAAGACCCAATACAAAAGTGAGCACTGAAATGAAATCTTTTAGGCGAAAATGTACAAACAGCAAATAAACATATGAAAAATGTTCAACATCAGCAGTCATTCGAGAAAATGCAAAGTAACAGAACACTGAGATTCCACCTCACTCTAACAGAATGGCAGTCACTAAGAAATCAACTGGTAGAAAATACCAGTGAAGCTGTAGGGAAAATGGAAACATTCTCCGTTGCTGATGGGACTGTAAATTGGTATAACCATATGAAAATCAGTATGGAGATTCTTCAATAAACTAAAACTAGAGGTTCCATTTACCCAGCTGTTCCTCTTCTATGTATTTTCTGAAAAGAGTTAAAAGCACAATTACCACAATTATATATGCAAATTTATAATACATTTACAGCAAAACAATTTATAATAGTTATATCTTAGAAACAACTCAAATGTCCATCAATAGAAGAATAGGTAAATAGGTCACAGATGTGTAAATATCATATCTCTTCTCTGGTATGAGAAAATAAAGATATAAATGAGTTCCAGAATGTATGTTATATACTGTGAAATAGAAAACACTCAAAGCGTAATGGAGTGAAGGGGGAAAAATAATGAGATTATAACAAAAAGAAAGGAAACAAAGTTTTTATATATGGGGGTAGGGATGGTAGGGAGGGTAGGGTTGTGGGAAAAAATGAGAATTAAGTTGTGTCATATACTGGTACAAATTCTCATTGTTGAATGCAATCATGATGTATATATGTAATGTACCAATAAAGATTTCAATTTAAAAAAAAAGAATAGGTAAAATGTGGATTTTTTTGCAATGGAATACTATTCTGCCATAAAGAAGGGTAGGTTCGGATCATTTTTAGGTAAATGGATGAACTTCACAGTCATAATTCTAAATGGAAGCAATCAGACAAAGCAATTTAAATATTGCATTATTTCTCTTGTATAAGAAACTCAAATGATTAATGAAGATCTTAATGGAAGGTAAATATTGGGATGTAAGAAAAATACATTCAAATGGGAAGAGAAACAAGGAAAGGAGAAGGAAGGGAAAAGAATAGAGAAAAAGAGAATGGAAGAAAATGGAAACAAACCCTTTATAAATGGAGGGGGAAAGAAGGGTTGAAAGGAGGGGAAAAGGAGATGGGGAAAATAAGAGATTAAAAGATATATCATCGGGGGCCGGGGAGTTAGCTCAGTGGTTCCGGCGCCTGTCTTGCAAGCGCAAGGACCCGGGTTCGATTCCCCGGTAACCACATAACAATACTGGGTGTGGAGACCCACGCCCAGCAGCAGCCAGTACCACATACCACAGTGCCGGGCGTGGTGGCTCACGCCTGTGATCCCAGCACTCGGGAGGCAGAGGCAGGAGGATTGTGATGTGAGTTTGAGGCTGAGCTCAGGGCCAGCCTGAACCACAAAAGCAAGACCCTGTCTCAAAAAACCTAAAAAAAAGAAAAAAAAAAAAAGATATATCATCGGGTGGGGGTGGTAGGGTGGGTAGGGCTATGGGAAAAAATGAGAATTGAGTTACGTCATATACTGGTACAAATTCTCATTGTTGAGTGCAATCATGGCGTGTATATGTAATGTACCACTAAAGATTTCAATTAAAAAAAAAGATACATCATGTACAGGTACAAATCCCTATGATGAATGTGATCATCATGTATGAGAAATCTGTCCTGAGTTTTAAAAATACAGATGAAAACCCAGCAAGCTGGCCTGAGCAGCAGTCTCACGGGTGCCCAGGTCACCTGGCCCTGAGCACTGCTGGTCAGTCACGGATGGCTGCTGTTGGTCTGAGCAATTGGAAGACCACAGACCCCAGTGCCAGAATCGGAGACGGAAATCAGTGGCTCACAGACAAACACTGGCTTTGCATAACAGAACTCAAAAGCATGATGTTTTGATCTAAATATTACTTCAATTCCAAGATAATGTAATTTAGACTGCTTTCTCTCACTTTTGCTGGTAATTACACGTTCATTCACAATTGTCAACAATCTAGAATTTTTTGGAAAGCCTCTGGATAGAAAGTATAAGTGACTCAAGAATTTGATAAATATATTATGTCTTAACCTAAGTCCTAAAGGCTATTTTGGATACTCAGTTTTAAAAATCAAGTGGTCTCTGGGTACAATATAAAATGTCTTCTGGGAAATATAAACAAGTTCTTTTGTTTGTTTTGTTTTGTTTTGTTTGTCTCAGGAAGACTTGAGCAAATCAAAAAATAACTACTGGATATTTTAAGACTGATATAAAGTTGTAATAAAAAAAAAAAAACCTAAACGGTACAATTAGCAAAGAACTTTCTACAAAGCAGTTTTAGGTGATAATTATATCACTGACCATAAGAGTAGTGTGAAGACTGATCAAAAATTTAGAGTGGATGTTCAAATTTTAAAATCTATTTGAGTAAAAAACACATTACCATTAACTTCTTTGAGGATATTTCCTCTTGCTTCTAACACATGTCATTCCTGCCACTTTCTGAACTGGTTCTGGAAGCCCTCTTCCTTGAGTATCTTTAACTGTGCTCTCACTGCTGCCTCGATCCTCCGAATCCACGGGGAATATTTACCGTTCGTGGTCATTCTGATGTGGGGATTTCCCAGAAGCCCCCTGGTGTGAGATCACTGGACAGGGTGGATGAAGGCACACCACAGCCGCCTCTGTGCAGAAGGGTGCTGGGCACCCGCATCCGCTCTACTTTTGATCCCGCCTCTGGAAGACACACGTGAGAGAGGACGGCTGCAGAAAGTAGCAGCATCGAGGAGCTGAGTTCGAGGCAAGGTGAAATATTTTCAGGAGGGTGAACGGCAGTGTCTTCCACTGGAATACTTTTCAAAAATGTAAATGGCCACTGACGTCATTGCACCGCATCGCTGCGCTTGTGCTCACGCACCGGACAGTAACAGAACTAGTCTGGGAGGCGGCATAGGTTAGTTGATTTCAGTCTGTTTTAGGTGATCAAAAGACAATGTGATACATCTGCTCCTAAAGAGTCTTTCCATCAACCATGTCTTGAAACCACTCTCTAATCCATCTAGATAAGAAACTTATGGTCAAGACTTTGGAACAATGAGAAATAATTTCTTCTAAAAGACAAAACAAATACTGGATGAAGATTAGAAAGAGATTAACAGATGGGCAGATGGAGGTACTGACCAGTGTATACATACACACACACACACACACACACACACACACACACACATACACAGGTGATGGCAGGTGGATGATAGAGGAGTGATATTTGCATAGATTTAGATAGCTTTGCCTTCTCTCATTTTCAAAAAGGATTGGTACTGACATCTTAGTCGCCATGTATCTTCAATCACTAAGTCTTGCTTGGAAAGATAGTTTATCTGGTACTGTCTGATTAGAGTAAAATCAATGATGTGTTAATGCTTTCAATGTAACATGTACTAAAACTGACTGGAATTCTACAAATAAAAAGTTGGTTCATACTAACCTCGCCTTGCACCTGAAGTGGAGATCTGGTTGGAGAACCTTTAGTTTGATTAAATTTGGATAAAACTGCTTAATCACCACTATTGCAGTCTAGAAAATAGCGTCCAGTATCCACTCTGGCAGCCCGTTTGTGGTCAGTGACTTGCTGTCTTTCTGGTGGTGGTAGTGTGTGTATATGTGTGTGTGCACATGTGTGTGTGTGTATGTTACCACAGGCAAGTATTTCTGCACACTCGTGTATCATGGACCAGGTTGCAGGAAAGTCTGTTGTCATGGTTACTTTTGAAAAATCTTCACATACTTTGTTATGTATAAAGTTGAAATTACTACATGGTGCCTAAAATTGATGCTATTTCTTGAATAAACAATGTTAGAAAATTTAAGCCCAAGAGGCAGCACCATTTTACAATGATGAATAAATAAAAATGTATTCGCTATCATTATCTTCTCTATCTAGAAACAAGACCCAACTTAAAAATAAAAAACGCAAAGACATGTAGTTTAGAGAAGGGTTCATGAAAAGCTAAGTGTTCCTAAGTTCTGACACTTTAACTAAATGCAGGTACCATATCTACAAGAAACCTTTTTGGCTATTTTGACAAGAAAATCATGTAGGCCTTCACACAACCCTACCTGGCCTTACTGGAGACCCATATACAAACTCCTCAGTATCACACACCTTCTGACAGAGTGAAAGGTGACTAAAGACCTTTATACAAACTCTACAGTACAGAGTAAAACATTTTGCCTCTTTTTTATAATTATCAAATAAAATTAAATTCAATGTTTTTTTTTTTTAAAGAATATTGCGAGCACAAATGGATGGAACTCTTCCATCTTAAGTAGCGTAATTACTGAGCATGAGTCCACAGTATTTCAGTGAGGAGGAAGCATGGTTCCTGTTCTCAAATAGCTGAATAGTTTGGGAAGAGAAATTCAGTAAGTAAAGTGAGCAATGTGAATCAGTACAGAGAGGTGGAGCTGACCTGTGTGTGTGTATGTGTGTGTGTGTGTGTGTGTCTGTGTCTGTGTGCACATGTGCACACATATGTATTTGTCTATGTTGGGCAGGCCTGTAGATTTTGAAACTCTTGTGATCCTGACATGAGATAGAAATCAAAGGGAAGACAACTTTCAATGGAAAAGAAAGAGTTATTCTAAGCAGAGATTAGCAAAACGAAAAGCGAGAGGAGAAGTGTGGTTGGGAGTAATTGGTGGCCTGATTTGCAAAAGCATAGAACTGTGCTTGTGGGTTACTAGGGAAGGTTCTCTTGCCATCTTGTAGATGGCTCCCCTGGGGCTGTACCCTCACATGATGGGAAAGAACATACATCACGATGCTCTCAAGTGTCTCTTTGGACACAGACACCAATCCTATTGGATCAGGGATCCACCTTCAGATGCGACTTTACCTTCATTACCTCCAAAAAGGCTGTATGTTCACTATAGTCAAATAGGGCTTGGGTATGAATTTTGGAGGGACACAAGAGTTGAGTCCATAACATTCTATCCCAATCCCCCACCACCCAAATTTTAACTTTTTCAAGAATCAGTTCTGTAGTCTAAGGTTCAAAGTCTCATCTAAATATCATCTAAGTCCGATATGGGTATGATCCAATGTACAATTCATTTTGAGACAAAATTCCTCAAAATTCTTTTGTGAAACCAGGAAAATTGTGTGATTCCAAAACACACTGATGTTTCATAAGATAGACATTTCCATTACAAAATGTAGAAATCAGTAGTAATCTTTTGGCTTGGTCACTTTCTGGACCCACTAGAATAACAGCATTACCTATCTCCACAGCCCTGCACTACAGTACGAAAACCAAGACATTAACATGATGACAGCATTAGTCTCTAAATCACACAGTTTCTTTGGCTTTCAGTTTTTCCACTGCTATTTATAACATAACACCAGATGGCATTGATCCCCTCATCAGTGACAGTTAACAGTCTTTCCCCGCCTTTCTTGATCCTGAAACTTTTTTTTTCTTTTTAAATTTTAATTTTATTGATATTATTTACATATACACAATTATCACATTGTTCATAGGGAATTTGTCCCTGCACATGATGTATCTCGAGTCCTTTTTTCTCCCATCCCCCTCCCTTCAGTTGCTCTTTCTTTATTTACAAAACCTCCATTTCCATTTTTCCTTTTCTGACTTTTTCCTTTTTCACTCCTGCCTTTCCTGCTGCCCTTTCCTAGTTCCTCTTTCCTTTTGATTTTTGCCCCTATTTTACATTATCTATTATACATTTTCGTCCCTTTTTACACTTTCAGTTTCTTACACCAGAGAGCCCATGCAATATTTACACAGGTGTGTCCAAATTATTTCACTTAGGACTGTAGATTCAAGATGCATCCATTTAGCTATACATTTTTGAAGTTTATCTTTCTTTATAAATTTTGTACTCCATTGTACAAAAGTTTACAATCTTTTTATCCATTCATTGCTTGATGAGTTATGTCCAAGATCTAGCTATTGCAAACTGTGTCACTATAAACGTGGGGTGTGCACATAACACCGTTGTGTGAGGAATTTAATTCTTTTGGGTAGATGGAAAAGGGAAAAGAGCTGGGTCACATTGGACCTCTGTTCTTAGTTTTTTGAGGAATCTCCACACTTATTTCTACAGTTTGCATCAGTCTACACTCCCACCAACAGTGGATAAGTGTTCCTTTCTCCCCACAGCATTTGTTATTGGTTGATTTCTTCATACCAACTGTTATTTCTGGAATGTGATAGAATCTCAGGGTTGTTTGAATTTGTATTTCTTGAGTGATCAGTGAGGTTGAGAATTTTTTCATGCATTTATTTGACATTTGCATTTCTTCATCTGAGAAATGTCTATTCATTTCTAATGTTCACTTTTGGATTATCTTTAAATTTGGGGAGTCTGATTTTTTTCCATTTCTTTGTATGTTCTAGATATTAGTCAGTCCTCTGTCTGAGGCACAATTGGTTACAATTTTCCCCCCTCTGTGTGTTTTCTCTTTACTTTGTTGGTGATTTCTTTTGCCATGCGACAGCTTTTAGTTGCAGGAGATCTCAGTTATTGATTCTTTCTATCATTTCCCATGCAAGCAGAGTTTTGGTCAAAAAGTCTTTGCTTATAACTATTTCCTAAAGAGTCTTACCTGTTCTTTCTTCTAGCAGATTTAGTATTTGTATTTCAATATTAATATCTTTCATCAGTTTTTATTTTAGTTTAGTGCATGGTAAGAGATATAGTCTCTTTTCGTTTGAGGCATGTGGAAAACAAATTTTTCCAGCATGACTTACTGAACAGGCTGTCATTTTTCCAGTAAATATGTTTGGCCCTTTTGTTAAAGATAAAGTGGTTGAGTGTGTTCAAAGTTTTTTCTGCACCTTCTAGTCTTTTGTTTTGATTCACAGGTCAGTTTTGTTTGTTGGCTTGTTTGTTTGTTTTTGTTTCTTGCCTGAATTATGATGCCCTCTGCCTTGTCTTTGTTGCCCACAATTGCTTTTGCTATACTAGGTCTCTTCTGGTTCCAAATGAATTTTTCGATAGTTTTATATAATTCTATAAGATATGCTGTTGAAATTTTTATAGGAATTTCATTAAATATATGTAATAATTTGGAACTACAACCGTTTTCACTATATTGCTTCTTTGTACCCAAGAACAGGGAATATCTTCCCATTTTCTGATTTACTTTTGAAGATTATTGTTCAATTACTTTGTGTGATGTTCCTTGCTTTGTCTTTTCCTGATTTTTACTATATATCATTATCATGAATACCACCACAGAGAAAGATACATGACTTCAATGTCTCCTTATCATTCTGTCAGGAAACTAACAGGGAAACATCTTCTTATTGCTAACATTAGCCTTGATCACATGATACAGGTTGATCTTATTGCCAAGGATGCTATCAAAACCATTTGGTTCCTATTGAGTTTCTCCACTGTAAATGAACATTTGACTCTCCAGTTAACAAATATCTTGAAGGGAGATATTATACTTTGAGACTATATAAATATCCTATTTATTCTCCATCATTAATTGACTTTTTTAGCATCTGTTGACAGACCTGGCTATCGATAATTATTTGTATTTTATCTGTAATGATTTTCCATTTTTCTTGCTCTTTAAACTGTTGACTTTCAAAACTACCTGCTCATGTGCAGTCATCAAAGAAGATCAGGAGACAAAGGCCTGAAAGTCCCTAAAGAGTGAGATGAAAAGTAAGCATGAGGTCAAAGTCAGAAGGACCTGTGCATGCAGCAGGAGGCTCAAGATTGCGGTCCACCTGGGGACAGCTGTCAGTCTGCAGGCAGGCCAGATAGCTGCCTTCATCAGGAACATCGAGCTCATTCCTGTTCTTTCTTGAGGGCACCTGATTTTGGAGCTTAGCCAGTTTCAAGTTTCCATGAAGGCAGATGAAAATAAAAGTGCAGAGAATATTTGCCAACATCAAATATTTCTTATGTTCTGACATCTCTGAAAAAATTTAATGAATTTCTTAATAAATATTTGCTAATATTATGATAGCACACACATTTTTAAAACTTTATAAGTCACTAATAATATATTAACATCCAACATGCTATAGATGCTTATTGTAATACACAAAGGAAGATATAATTCTTGGAGACAAAAAAAAAGGAATCTAATGATTGCACAATTATTTAAACTCCAGGAATAAGTTTGCCATTATATCATAAATATACCTAGCAAGTTTTTTTACTGAACTCTTCACTATAGTTTATTTTGAGTTTTATAATAATACACTTCAAAGTTTTAAAAAATAAATGTGTATTTCAGATCACCTTTTTATAAGAATCTTAATAATTTCTTATATATTAGTCACAGTATATCAATATTTCATATTATTCAAAAGAACATTTTAAAACATTAAAAAGTTCATATGAAATTCAAACTTACAGATCTAAACTGATTCAGAATAGGAGTAATTTACTTAACAGCCTACTAAATTTGGTGAAAGTTCATCTCTTTCATGCTAAAAGTTTGCTTTATGACACTGATACTGATGAGTTGATATTCTGATACCAGTGAGATCAGGTATGGTTCAAAAGCCTGGCTCCCCCACAAATGGATATGTAAATTTGTCCCATTTGCTAGTGTATTTTTGTATGGACACAAATTTAGAGATGATTTTTAATAAGTTGAGTTTATTGGCACACCTTAGGAATACATTATGATTTTATAATAAATAACACCGTTTTAAACATCATAATGTATGCCTCTTTTTGTTACTATTACTGAAAAATTAATACTTAGTCTTCATGTTTTGAAGTGTGGCAAAAGCTCATTACATGCTTGAAGATGAAGGTCTTCCACTCTCAGAGCTAAGGCACCATCACATGGGAAAGCTGTTACATTCCCATAGCTAAAGCCTTTCATGGGACTTCTATTTTAGGTCACAGGTTTACAGTAATTAACATTCAAGACACAAACCCCAGTGATTAAAATTCTTATTAGTTCATGAGTTGACTCAGGGCAATTCCAAAGCAGCTGAGAAATAGACTCACTGCAAAACAATTTACCCATGGTGTGGACACCTGGAGATATTACTTCAGGGAAAACTGGGTGTGGGTCTCATGACTTATGGCAAGCTACCACCATCCTCCCAAGGCAACACCTGATGAGATGTGGCAATGAGGGCAAACAAGTAAAAGTGCAAAGGCAGAACAGCTATGAAAACATAATTATATGGAAAGGAAGGAAGTTGCACGGTTGTTTTGCAAAGAGTTAACATGCTTCTCGTGACCTTGCATGAGTTCTGATTTGGAAAGTGGGTCTTAGATTCTGACCAATCTGAAACGCAAATCATTCACATGGAGCTACTCAGAGGCTTAAAAAGATGCTCCAAGTTCTCTTACCAGAACTTTCTGGCAATTCTTGGGTATATCTTAATGATAGCAATAGAGACTTTAAACACCCACAATGTCAAATGGATTACAACCTCAAATCAGTATTTAGGTTGAGTGCCTCGTCATTGTTTCAATGGGTAACATATGAACACTATGTTATGAAAGCAGAAATTATCTTTAATTTACAGGCAAATGATGTACTTGTTTTGGTTATATGCTTTAAAAGGTTCTATTTTATTCTACAAAATAATCCTTGTGCTCTAAAAATATATTTGTACAGATAGGCCACAATCTGGCTACCTATCTGGTAATATGTAGATAAGTGTTTTGTGTTTTTAGCATTTCAATAGCAATTTATGAGATTAATGACAAATATATTTACTAGTAATAATGACAGTAACAGTTTTCAATAACAGAGGCCATTCAAGTGAAGGACCATAAAACATGAAATTCATTAATTTTTAGTAACTTTGCCTTTGAGAATGTACACATTTTGCTATCCCCCCCCCCCTACTCACACAAATGGTTATCTATGGTCACCAGGTGCCAAATTCCTGACCAAAATGTGTTTGGTTGACTTATGCCAAATACCTACAGTGTTATGTAAAGTAAGATGAAAATCAATTGCTTGTACTTGTAATGCTTCCTCTTCTTATCTCACACTCTTGCCTTCGGTAGACCTGCTCTCCATGGAGCTATGTCACTGTGCACTGCAGTGCAGGACAAGCTTCCATAGGACCTGCCTTCCTGGCCACATCAGTCCCTTCCATGGACTCGTACCTGCCAGGGATGGCATCAACTGATATGGTCATCTCTTATTCCACTTCTGCAATTTGATGAAATAAAGTAAATGATGCAAAGACAGCTCCCACTAAAGTGGCTCTTAGTTACAAAGAACTGGAGGAGAGGAGTTCTCAGAACAGATTCTAGATAGATGCCAGATCCCATGGAGAACCCTTCCATTCTTTATCAGTTCTGACAGGACCCCGGATCACATGGGTTATGGAATACCTTAGAGGAGTCCAGGGCAATAAAGCAGAAAAACAGATGGGACGAATAATGTCACAAGGTCACTCGGTTCCGAAGGTGCCAGCCACTCGCCACCTGAAACTGTCCCACTGTCTTGTCCTGCCTTGCTGGTAAGGCCCAACTTCACCTCCATGTTGATTTAGCACCTGCCAATGAGGGTCAGGGAGACCTCAGGAGGAGAGGGGAGAACCACGGAGTCAGAAGAAGGGAACAAGGTGCATGCTCAGGGAGACAGGCTTCGGCACAGCCCAATGCCCGCATTTACATTCAGAAGACAAAGTATCTTTAAACTACTGACCTGCAAGGATATCCCATAAGAAGTGAATTATGCTAAATACCAAGTATGATTATAATTGCAGTTTGTGATGCTTCATGATGTTGGTAAATCTTAATGAAATGAAACTTTAAGCCTTCCTAGAAACATGAGTATTTTCATGTTCTGGCAGCTACTAATGTAGCGCACCATGAAGTTTCCTGCAGACCTTTTAAAAACACTTCATCTGGGAGGTTTTATAAAGAGCAAGGCAAAACCCACTGACACTACTCCCTATACTTTATAAGTTCACAGAGAGCTTGGTAATTCTTCTAGATCATTATATTTTTAGGTCTTAGCAGTCAAAGTAGCTCTACTTACTTTTCTTTTACCAATTAGTGTGGCTTAAATAACCAAAACAATGGCAGCAGAAACAATAAGGCTGTCTCCTAAAGGGATGAAGAGTGAATCTTCATCAATCTTCAATTTGTCCACAATGCTGTATGTGCTTAGTAATAGCAAGAGCTCTCTTTAAAACAAAAGAAAAATACTCCTTTTTAAATATTCTTTCCTAGGGGCTAATATGGTTTTGGTCACATAGATGTTTCTCTTTGATTATGTGTTAACATTGTTTAATTTTCAATTTGTTTGTGTCTCTCCTGGGCCTTGTGAAATGCTATCTAGCTAGCAGTTACTCTATACCTGCCTTCCAATGTATAAACACATTCCAGACAAGTGATCCTTGTCCTCACATCCCTGTACACTGTGAGTGGCTAAAAGAATAAATGAGAAACAAACTGTGTGTATATTTTGCTATATAAAGAAAATATAAGGCTTAACTTACTTTTCCTCACCCCTAGAATGTTCCCATTTTTCATGCCTGCTACATCCAACATTAAAAATATTAAAGAGCAACTGGGACTAAAGTAAATGTGTTTACACAGTAAAAGAATTTATTCTTCTCAACTGCACCAAAAATATGGTTCAGGATAAAAATATATTGAGAGGAAAAGAACTGATAACAAATATTACTTTAGTTTTTATTTTTCTTCAGTGCTAGGGATCACACTTACGGCCTTGACAGGTGAGAACTTTACCCTGAGCTACACAAGCAGGGAAGAAAATATGAAATAAACACTCCACAAAAAATGATGGTGTGCATGGGAAACTATGAACATGGCCCTGCTACCACGCATGCCCTGCGTGCCCATATTTAATGTGGCACCAGCTACTCTGTTAGATTCTGTGATGGTTAAAAATCAGCAAGTAACCAGTCAGTCTTTGTTTTCAAGAAGCTCATCCCAACCCATAATGTGAATCCATAAATCCAGGAATATAGCTCACTGTGCACCAAATAGTGTGCAATTTTACATATATTTATATATGCACCCACGAATAACAAAATAAAATGAGAATAATTTGACCAAAAAGCAAAGTCCACAAAATTTGTTAAGTCACAGACTAATCTTTGCACTCAAATCTTCCAGGTTAATCTAGTTATTACAATTTAGTAGTTCACAATGGTGTGTATATACTTTGAAATATACAACAATATTTAAAACATTTCCCAAAGCAGCCAGTATAAAAGTGAAGCTGAATAAATAAGAAACATACGTAAAGAAACCAACTTGAATGGAAAAAATAATTTATGTGCTTTTAACCATGTTAGAGTAATTTGATAATATTATAGATGGTGGTTAACTTCTATTTTTCCAAGAGTAGCTCTCAATTAAGAATGGCATTCAATTTAAAATATTTTGTTTGTATAATCCTGCAATATACTAAATAAGATGATAAGTCTGATGGTTAAAAAAAATGAAAAAATAATCAAGTTTTATAAACACTTGACTATGCAGTCATAGCAACTTTATACTGTATTTCCATAAACTCAAATTGTGTGCATCTTATAAATGAAACATAAAGAGAATCAATTGTATATAATTTGACATTCCTAAAAAGAAAAGATTAAATAATATGTTATTGTCTTAGTTCTTGGCAAGAGGGATAATCTTGTTATGTAGAAGGTGCTTCTTTTGGACATTTCTTAAATATATATATTTTAAGAAATACTGGGAAAGAAGGAAATATATTAGCTTTAGGAGACTAAAACATTGCTGATCCATCAACATCAAAA
>PVIR01027881.1:0-13855 GCA_004026965.1 Petromus typicus
AAAAGTCAAATTTTCATTAAACACAGGACATATCCTCTATAAACAAGGCTCCTACACACAGCTCCACAATGAAGCTATCTCAAGACAGAACTGCAATCACTGTTACCATTATATGCCACATTAAACTTTCATACCACCAAGATTACATAAGGCCTGCATACCAAGTTCATCGTGCAAACTGCTACCGCCTACAGCAGAGGCATTGTCATGTGATGCTTCTAAGTGGACACTCCCATTTCTCACCAGCAAGGAGGCACTAGCACTGAGCACTGCAGCCTGAGAAGGGGGACAGGACTGGACTTTGACCTGGGCTGTGGACTGCTGGCCTTGCTGACCATCTTGAAGGCTAGGAAAAAACATGGATTGGGTAGACATTACAGGGAAGAAAAGAGAAAACCGCTAGAATGAAATCAATATAGAAAACTGATTTCACAATGACACTTTTTCAATGTAACCTAAGAAAGCCAAGAAACCTGAAAAAGTATACATATTACACTGGTAATCTGGTCCTTACTGATACATAAATTACACTGACTGCTCTGGTCTTCATTAATTTGATCTATAATGATGAACCCAATAAACTTTTAATATATATGTAAATTGGTTAATCTGAAGCTTTCTTCCATCTCAAAGCCAACTAAGTTCTAGTGTTAAGGAAAGAGAAAACAGCAAAGTACTGTGAGTATATTCAATATTTGTGTTGGGTCTGATCCCTAATAATTAACCCTATTTTGCAGTCTCTGAGTCTCATATAACTCCAGAATTTTATTTAAAATATTCTGAGAACTCAAATTCAGAGTAAAACATAATTTCTATGTACTTGGAAATCAAAGAATCTTTACCAAATGCAACTGAATGATAATTTTAAATTTTTAAAAAATCACAAACTAGTATGAGACACAGAAAAACTCAACTAAATGAAATAAAATGACCATTGGAACACAGACAGAAGCAAACTGATACAAAGTATTATACACAAAAGTCTTACTAGTAATGAATTAATGCCACACATTTTATATACCATGTGTTAACAATTATGTTCCTTTAACACATTTGTTATTTTTTAGTCTCAATAAAAGGATCCACATTTTAGAAAAGTTTAGTAATCTAGAGACAATTTCTCCAAGGATTTTTCCAGTCTTTTCGAAATTTATAAAATATTTAAAATACTAAGTAATTTAATTATTTATTTACAAGATTATCTGATTTTCCTACATTAAATCATTTTATATTTTATAAATTTCAAATAATACAAATTTTATTAAAATATGCTAATTTAAACTGACAAAATTCATGAAAACATTTTCATATAACTATTATACAACATTCTCATGATTTACAATCCAACACTGTATTCTGTCAATTTAAGATTACTTTAAAACAATACCAGAGGATGATTAAAACAGACTTCTAGAACAAAAAGGATGGCTTCATTTTGTTCCTTTATTTTCTTAATGAGTATCAACTTTTCTCTAATCCCTTGAATTCAATATAACAGCTTCTCTGCTACTAAGAAGCAAACTTATCTGCTGTAGACTGACTGTGAACTAAAAGGCTAAGTAAAAATACTGTATCCAGGGTACTGCTTTGCCTTGAGGCCATGGCAACAGGATACTCTACATTGTCTGATATTAGTAACCTGAGAACATTAATTAAAAATTTTAGTTCCTCGGTCATAGTGACCATGACAAGTGCTCAGAAACCAAGTAACTATTGGCCACCATAGCTAAGAGCCTAGCTAAGTGGGCTGCAGCTAGTAATTAGCATCATTATTTTGGATAGTGCATATTATAAGATATTTCTACCATTATAGAATGTTCTATAAAATACCAAGAACAGTCATTTCTTCAGGCTTCTTTCAGAGATATAAAAAGTATACACTGTAAGCAGAGTATAGGAATGCATACAACACAAAAAAGAACACCAAGGTTTAAACTGGCAAAATTCTGACTTGTCAGTATTTGCTGGAATTATTGATGCTATAATTATAAAAATATTTACCTAAAAACTTCTTTGGGCCAGGACCTTTGTACAATATATATAAAACAAGAAATGATCTTCAGAACAAAGTTCTTATTTTTCTACATATACAACTGATGTGTTACTCTTCCTCAGGAGCGACTCAAACTCGCCCATAGGACTTATCAAAATAAATAAATTTCATGTGAGAAAACAAAAAAACAAAAATTATAGCCAATGTAAGGGTGGCTTAAATTTATGTAGTTCAAATATTATGTCCTTTCAGATTAAGAAGACAGAATTTTGCTAACTATGTATTCAACAAAATTCTCCATCAATCTTTTTCCACTGAGTTATAAACAAAGGTATAGTTAGATAAACTCTAGTGTGATCATATTTAAGAATTATCTTCAACTCAGAGATGCACAATGTACATCCAAATATAGAAAATACCTTTCAATCACTAGTCTGTACATAAAGATCAACTCCAGAATAAAGAAGTTAGCCAAATCTGTGATTATAAGTATCAAACTTTTTAAACATCAAAAGCCAGTAATAATATGTTTACATCCCTTTTCAAACACCTCAACAACAATAAAACCTGTCATTTTAGCACAAATTAAGAAACATTTTTCTGGAAGACTGAACTTCATCTCAAGCCAGTAACTGGCATGAACATCTCTTTTTTACAGCTTTAATTACACTGTAAACCCATCATTCTGAGAAAAAGTACTAACAGCCAAATTTAAGGCAGAAATTTAGGTCTATAATTATGAGGTATGACTGGTATCACTGACATAATCACACTTATTAACATTTCTAATTTTTTATGACAGAAGAATAGTTGGTCTCAGTCTTTCCTTCCTTTCTACCACTGAGGTGATTCTTGGACATTCTCCCCTATACTCATGTCAGCAACCTCTGTACGTGTCTCCTCAACTAAAATGTACTCGAGCTAAGCTTCTCAATCCCCGAGAGAAGTGTCTTGAACATAGTACATAAGAAATATCTGATGTATTTAGGTTAGACCACAAGATGATCCCTTTTGAGTTTCTAATCATGCATTCTCATGTATGATATGACCTTATTACATAGCTTTCATTTTTTTATTTTTAAGAATAAATCCAGTAGAAAATACAGTATGTAGTTAATATGCAGCAGCACATTAATGCTTTTTCCCTGTCCTTAAATTACTGATGGTGTTTTTCTCCACTCCAGGATAGTAACTATAATTCAAAACCACTGGAAATTTAGATCAATACAGGACTCAATATTTTTATTGCAATTTAAGAAATACTTATTGTTTATAGATCCTGAAACTAGGAGGAATTTAAGTAGAGGTCTACAAAACCCATTTAAAATATAATTCTAAGTGGTGTGGTGGTACATGCCTGCAACCTCAGCCCTGAAGAGGCTAAATCAAAGGATCCATGATTTAAGGCCAGCTGTGTTATATAGCCGGTGTAAGGGTGGCTTAGACGACTGAATGAGGGCCTATCTCAAGGTGAAAAAAAATCTGAGTTTATTCCAATAAACACTATAAAAACTATACAGATTCTCTTTTTAAGTTAATTGATGATTCACTTCTAACCCTTATAAGCATATATTGTAACAAGTTGTTTTTAAGGTGGTTATTATATAATTCATTAAGTTTAAGATATAGTATTTCACATTTACTCAAGATTTTAATTGCTGTAGTTTCAGCTACCTGTAGTCAATAACAATCTGAAAGTATTAATTGAAAATTCCAGGAATAAAAAAATTAGTAAGTTTTATATAGTTCTCATATGAAATAAGTGGGACCTACTGTAGATTTTACTAATATTTATACAGTAATTTACAGCAATTACAATGACAGTATGGTCAACTCTACCCTTTTTGGCAAATAAACTTTCAAATTTAAAATGACTATTCTATCCTATAATGAAAGATGAAATTATTTGGTAGCTCACATTGAAAATCAATATACTTCATCTGAATATCTTTACAATTGCAAAATACATCTTCAGTAAGTTGATATTTCTCCTAATTCCTCACATGTAAATTTTGGCCAGCTTATGTAGAATGTATGCAATTTTTATACTGGAAATATCCTGGAACCTTAAGAAAAACAACATCCTATCTACCAGAAGACTACTTTCCAAAAATTCTACCATGATCCTTTAGAAAAAAGTTCTATCCCATATCCTAGAATAGGATATCATTAAAAAAATCTACCAAAAGATAGGGAAATGCTGTGATTGGCTGCAGATAAAAGAATAACTTTTTAATATTCCACCAGGCAAAGAGAGAAACTAATTTGTCTACTGTTGTCTGGTCAGTGACATTTAGCAAGTGCATTTGTAGCAGAGAATAAAAGGCTTTTTAAATATTAAAAATAGAAGGTTAAAAAATGTTTAAGAAATATAAACATGGAGCAAGTAAGAAAGTAATGTATTAGTCACAGGGCAAAAAAAAAAAAAAAAAGAATTAGAAGCAAAGTAGAAAAAAGAAAAAATGCTCAGTTCCTTCCACATGTTGGGACTGCCTTCAAGTTCATTAGCAGAAAAAAGTTCCTTCAGGAATAAAGAAAGGGGGTAGAAAGGAAATGGAAGGGGAGGGCTTGCAAAAAGCAAAGTTTTCTAGAATAAATGTTTGTTTTAAATTCATTGTCATGGGGCCAGGGATTTAGCTCAGTGGTTTCGATGTTTGCTTGGCAAATGCAAGGTCCCAAGTTTGATTCTTCAGTACCACATATCACAATATAAGATGTGGTGGTTTATGCCTGTAATCCTAGCACTCGGGAGCCAGAGGCAGGAGGATCTCTGAGAAAGGAGGACCCCAGAGAGTTCGAGACTAGCCTGGGCTAGAAAGCAAGGCCCTTGCTCTAAATAGATAGACAAACAGATAGACAGATAGATAGATAGATACATACATACATACATACATACATACATACACAGACAGACAGACAGATAGGCTTTTCATTTTTAAATACTGATTTAATTCATACTATATTTTACATAATCAAACATTATTGAACTAGGAATTTGACCTATGAAAGATGAAGCTCTCAGCTATAACACAAAATACAGGAAAATAATTGAGTCTTAAATCTCAGGAGAATGTAAAGTGAAATGTTTAAAGAAACAATTTTGCTATTCTCAAGAACAGGGTTTTAAGAGAAAGGAAGAGTTTAGCTCTTCTGGCCTACCATGCAATCAACAAAAGTTATATCATCAAATACTCTTCCTTTAGTTAAATTAAAAGGTTACAGAAAAATAATTTGTATGGTGCTTTTGGGCACAGACAAAAATAAAAGTTTACAGTGTAATATATACACTGCTTAAGCAAGCACATGTACTGATGTGCATATTTTGTGCTTTTAAGACAAAACATGGGGGCCGAGGATTTAGCTAGTGGTTCCTGCATCTGCATGGCAAACGCACGGTCCCAATAACCATACACCAAAATGCCAAGTGTGGTGACTCAAATCCATCAACAATTTGTACCACACACCACAGAGCCGAGCGTGGTGGCTCACACCTGTAAATCCAACATTCAGGAGGCAGAGGCAGGAGAACTGTCTTGAGTTCAAGGATAGACCAGGCTACAAAATGAGTTCAGGGTAAGCCTAAACTACAAAGTGAGACCCTGACTCAAAAAAAAGACAAAGCACAGGTCTTCCAAACAGATTTTTGCATTTTCTTATTCAATATATACTCATCAGATTTTATGTGATTAAGAATAAAATGCTTCTTAAAAATTTTAATGGAAAATTATCCCAGTGATATACATGGATGTTTTCTTACTTGGAAATATTAGAAAAAAATTAAAATGGTTATGTTGAATACATTATAAGGGGTTGAAATATTAACATAAACATAGAAACAGCAATATCCAAATAACCATCTTTACATAAATTAAATATTTTTGTTCTGCGTCATTTCCTAGATCCTGGTGATTGTGAAGTAAGACACCAAATTTTAAGCAATATAAAATAAAAATGCATCATATTTTAGTGACATGAAATAATCAAATTGACTTATCAAGCTTAAGTCAGTTATGTACTATTTCTCAATAACCTCACCACTTTGTCCCACAAGGGTTCATATATAGCAATGTCAAAATATTAGGATATATTAATATTATTAATTTGAGATAGGACAAAAACCTAACTTAATGCCTGCTATTTATATTTCTATAATTACCCTAACATGATTTTTCTGTTCAAAAGACCAATCTGATTATTTTACTTAAACAGCGCAACATAAGGCATGCATATTGCAATAGGCTCATGGTATATGCAATGAAAGCCTGAAAAGCTGAAATGCACGGAAAATAAATGATAAAAAAAGCTCTTCTAATGCTTTCTTACAGAACAGATTAGTAACAGGTTGTTGCATGCATGCTAAACTTGGTGGAATTTAAAAATACCATACCTTAGGGGAGATCCGATGAGCAAGGTAGGAGGGGTAGGGTTACTCCCTGCATTGTGCCGGCGCCGCACTGCCTGGCGCCTAAATGTACTGCGTTCGCGGCGGAATGACACTGTCTCCTCGCTGGCCTGTGCTGCTGCATTAAGACAGACTTAGGTCAAATGGGAGCCTAGGTCAGAAATGTAAATAGCAGCTGAGCTTCTTTCCCTAGATGTCCCACCCTCACGATTAAAGAGAGCATGTCTACTTTATTCCACGATGTTTTCAGATACACTATAAACCTATCATAGCAGGTCATAGAATGACTCAGAGTATGGCTCATTGTTTAAAGAGAATTTATGTTTAAAACTATATCTGTGACCTATTATCTGACTTCGTTGCCTTCCCTTCAATTTCTTATTTTAAGATCTCTGTTGCTTTAAATCTTTTCCTGAAAGTCTCACTGATTTTTATTCCACATTTTTCTAGTCTTACTTTAAATTAAATGAACCTTAAAAGTATTTGGTAGTTTCTACTAACAGGAATAGGGGCATTAGATTTTCACCTGTATAAGAACAGAAAAAGCTCCAGAGATAGTACAGGTGCTCCTTCACTTACGATGGAGGTGTACCTAATAAATCCCTTATAAAGTGAACATATCACAGGTCAAAAATGCTTTTAACACACCTAACCCACTGAACATAACAATTTAGTTCTGACATCTGTTATTTCTCTTGTGATTAAGTGCCTGACCAGGAGCCTTGGCTCACTGCCACTGCTCAATACTGAAATGGGAGTACTGCATCACACATTCCAAGGAAAAGATCAAAGTTCAAAACTCAAAGTTCAGTTTCTACTGAGTATGTATCACTTTTGAACTCTCTTACTGTAAAACTGCAAGTCGAACTATCATAAAGTAGGAAACTCAGTATTACATGGGAGATGCTAACGATAAGGCAGTGGATTTATCTTACAATACCTTGGGCTATGGTCCTGGCAACATTAAATGGAATCCTGACTATTATTAGTTATTAGTTTTAATAACTAATTTATTAAAAACTTAAGATAGCATCAATATGTCTTACTTGTGTAGTAATATATCAATACTGTCCACATTTATTCCAAAACTATGGCCCTATTCTCCCCAAATTAGAAAGCAAATTATCAGCAAACTTTCAAGTACAGTATGGAAACTCAGTCTAATCTAGAAAGCATAAAATGCAAACTAAAAACTAGATTCATAACAATGAGAAAATTATAATGGCTTAGGAGAAATACATAAATTTTAGAAAACCACTGTATATCTTGGTTTCTAAAACAAATTATAAATTGATTTTCATTCACTTGAATATAAACTGTTGTTTCCTAGTGAGAAAGGCTATTTGATGTTAAATACAATTAAAATAAATGTTAATGCAAAAGAATTCATCCAAACACAAAAATTATTTTAAACAAACAAACAAAAAGCTATTGTGAGATAAAAGCTTGTATGCACACAATGATATACAATCCATGAGGAAATCACACTAGTTAAATTTGGTCATTCAGAACTGTGCAATACAGTATATTGCTTAGTTATCATACTGTAATATATACTCACTAGTTACACATGGCTAAACTTAAATAACCAGAATTAGAAATTCCATTCCTCACACTTGAGACACTCTGTAATGACAGAAGTGAGTGGGAACCACTGGACACAAGAACATTCCTATTCCCACGAAGAGCTACCCTTCGGAGCTGATCTAAAAAGTCAAGTTGCTGTTTTGTAATCACAGTCTACAAAGCACACGCACACTTTGCCAACGCCTAACAATTTTGACCTCAATGAAAGGAAACACAACCTGCACTGTCACAAAGGAAAAAATAAGTATTATCAGGGGAGCTGCTGAATGAAGAAAGAAAACAAGGCAGTTGAGGGAAAAAATGAAAAATTAAGACAAGGAACTGGCACACCTACTAACGGACCTTAGACACCAGTAAAATCAGATTATGGCATCTGAATCATTACTTAGAAACAATCCAAGAGTTGATCAGTGAGCTGGAAGCCAGGGTGACTCATGCCTGTAATCCCAGCATTTCGGAAAATTTACCCAGACATAATTTATGAGATAACTTTAATCCATAAATGTACTAAAATTATTCAGAAGAACTCGGAAAAACCACCATGTAGTCAATGAATGCTGAGAAGTTAAAGAGCAGACAGCTTTATTTACTAGCTGCCTTCTACTGAAAACTTAATTTTAATGGTGTAAGTAAAAGCTAATCATTTCACAGTACAAGGACTAAAACCAAGCAAAACACTTCAGTGTCTTTTAGTCACAAAGTTCTTCACTTTCTGTATAAGATTTGTGGCTATTCATACACTACGTTTTAGCTATAAAACAGCTATAAATTACATTATTTACTTCCTTAATAGCTCTGAAAATATATCAAGGTAAAAAGTATAGGCATCCATTGGTCAGTGTATTAAAATGGAATTCTGATCACTGCCTAAATTATCCTTTGTAATATTCAGGATATAAATGCCTATTGTTACAAGAACTTTCAAAATATTCACTATAGCACCTGTCTTAACAACAACTAGAATAACACATTCAAATGAAAATGCCATGTTTTGATAAGTCAGACACAATAAATAAACTAAAATCCATTCCCCCTGGGGAATGCACTACTTGTATAGAACATGTCTAGTTCAAGCACAGTCCAGCCAGAAGCCAGGTCTCTTGGGGCCATGGCGGGGGGGGGGTAAGTTATAACCTACATGAAAATTCACTTCCACCAGCCAACTATAATAAATTCTTAAGGAATCATTTATAGGAGAAATAAAATATTTTTTTAAAATCTTTTAAACAACAGGTTGAAAAGACAAAATACTTTAAAAGCTGGTTCTGAAGTTGAGGTTTTGGCACTGCCGGGAAGCCCGTATCTTCTGGCAAAGAAAGATGAATTAGTCAAACAGCAAGAATATAAAAGGGGGCCGGGGAGTTAGCTCAGTGGTTCCGGCGCCTGTCTTGCAAGCGCAAGGGCCCGGGTTCGATTCCCCGGTAACCACATAACAATACTGGGTGTGGAGACCCACACCCAGCAGCAACCGGTACCACAGACCACAGTGCCAGGCGTGGTGGCTCACGCCTGTAATCCCAGCACTCGGGAGGCAGAGGCAGGAGGATTGTGATGTGAGTTGGAGGCTGAGCTCAGGGCCAGCCTGAACCACAAAGCGAGACCTTGTCTCAAAAAAACCTAAAAAGAACATAAAAGGCAAAGAGTGAAAATTTAGACATGTGTATATAAAAAGAGGAAAGAAATTCAAACATTCAAATGATTCAAAAACTAGGAATAAGAAAACATCAACTATTTCTAATAATATAGTTAAACAGCGATACACATTTTTACTTTAAAATATTTTTTAAATGACAAATCTTCATTTTCTAAATATTTCTTCATTTGCATTGACATAATCTTCAAAATACTAAATTTTTGTTCCTCGTAAGTGTAAGAGAGATCTTCAAGCAATTCAGTTTTTCCAGTATAGTGAAACAATCACTCAATGAGATTTAAACCAAAAGGTGATTCATGGTCAAGGCAGAAATAACTTAAAATGTTCTGACAGCTCTAGTCAAAAGAGTAAAATCCACAAAACACACTCAGCAAAGTGAGTTCCTCAAGAGTTCCTTCCCATTTATCTTGATGAGGGAAGGAAATTCTACACATTCTCTGCCAAATTACTGTAGTGCTACTATTTGTTTATTTATTGTTTAGTGGGGTAACACCAGTAGTCAAAGTATTAAGGGCTAAAATACACATAAAAGCAAAATTTGATGAGGTAGGAAGGGAGGGTTGTCTAAATTCTATCTCAAAAACTAGAAAGTTTCAAATATAAATTTCAATTGTACAAATGGTTGATTACTGAGAGGAATGAGAGATCAGAAGTTACTTTGTAGTGGTTATGTAATACTGTGGCTCCTGGAGTAGCTCAATTCCTATTAAATAAGTTAAAATTTTAAACAAAAGAATCTATTCAAGAAAACTTCTATTCAATATAAAGTGTTTATTGTAGAAAAAATACATCCAGGAAAACTAAGAAAATAAAAATGTGTGTTTGGTACCTAAAGAGATCAGAAAAATGCTATTATGAAATTAGAATTTTAATAAAAAATGACAAAAGTATAAAACAAGTATATATACATCGCAGAAAAATAAGACTTATGTAAATATTCTGAAACAGTCAAGGTAAAAACTATTTCACTTAATGAAATTACCACAAAAAGAAATAAACATTCTATTGACTTTACAAAAAAAATTCTGAAAGAAATGTTTTAATCTAGACATGAAATCCATTTTATCTAAACAGCTTTCTCTTTTCTTATTTTCCATACCAACCAAGAACAATGCTAACATCAACATGCAAACAATATCTCCTAATAAAGAACTAAATTCTTGGAAAAGTGACATTTTCAAGGAGATCAAAGAATAATCATAATCTACTGTACAACTTCTAAGAATTATTCTGAATTACAACAATTCTCATCTGTGCAAACATTCTAAAGGACCATTCTATTTTCTGACAAGTAAATTAACAAACTGTAAACAAGAGTAAAATTATCAGCTGTGTTTGGATTCAAGAGATTCTGCATATCCTTAAGGAGTATTTTCCACAAACCCAGCAGACAAAATATATACTTGATAGATGAAAAGCTGTCAAGAACTGATAACTCTGGCAAGCAATTCATACAGAGTAATTCCCAAGATAAAGATGAATTACTTTCTTTTAAAGTGGGATTAAAGATCAACCTTTTCTCAGAAACATTCATTCAAATAGAATTTCACATGCATTTTTCAGGCAATTTACTCAATAAAGGGTTACCAATAAAGGGTTATATATTGTACTATACACACATATGGAGTCCATATATGAAGTATATGTACATGAAGTATACATATATGAAGTAACATATTTCAAAACTTCTGGAATGATGAAAAGGCATTAGTGCTTTAGTTTACATAGTGAATCTGCTATCTATAAAGCACTTTCATACTTGTAAGCCTGTTGAGAGACTGACAGTTAACTGTGAGACAGGCCCAGACAATTATGGTTCTTGTTTTACAACTGAGGATGAGGAACAGATTAATTGCTTGCCAGAGAATTCAGTCAGCAGTTAAAGGTATAGTAAAATATAATTGATTCTTTATTCTAAATTTCACTGCTGCTACCAAAAAAACATACTGTTTCTATCTGACAAAATTTAGGCATGATGGGTTTTGAAAATTCAACACTTATTTACTTCACTAATCAATGTCTCTTTTCTTGACACTGATGTAAGGGAAGATTATTTTATCAAAAATGTTTCACTGTTCTTTTAGTTTTTTTAAATGACTGAGCTTTCTTAACAAGACAGCCTAAAAATATTCTTAATGAATCAAGATCAGCCACATACCATTAATTATAGCATTATATGTATTATAATATAGTAGCAAGTTAGGATACTATGTCTTTGAACATTATTAAAATTAAAAAGATGATCTGTCCTGAATTTAAGGAGCAACCTCATTATATTTCTTGCTTTGCTCAACAGTCAACACAGTTCCTACTGTGGGATTTAGTGTACATTTCTTCTGCTGCCATTACTGTCATGAAAAGGAACATCTGTCATATAGTTGAATATTAAAAGACAAATTATATTACATATACTATCAAAATAAGATAAGACTCGCATTACTGGATTAGATGTTAAATGTTTTTCTGTTGGTATTATATGAGAAATTAGGAATGCAGATATTAGTTTTATTTTTAGTATTAAGTTTCACACATTTAAAAAATTAGAATATCTAACGCTTTGATGTGCATTTATTTTCTTCTACTTTAATTTCATATCACTGAATTTAAAAAGTCGAACAGGACAGGACATGTTTGCGTAACATAAACTGGCTGACTGATAATAATAACAGAAGCAATATTAAACATTTACTGAAACAAGGCACTGTTCTAAGCATTTTACAGTAACTTAGTACACAAAAAATTCACAACTACATTATGAAACAGACTACTATCATCTCTTTTTAAGGTGAGAGCTGCAATTTAAAGCAAGTAACTTTCCAAGAGCCACAACAGTGCAGCTCATATACTTACAAAGGTATATGATTCCCTATCACTAAACAAGGTTATAAGATATTTTTATTTTATTACTTTAAAGTATATTGCCTAAATTTCATCCCTTCAGATCATGAACAGTATCTGCCTTAAAAATTAAACAAAAATTTTTGGAGAATTTATCAATACTTCCAAAGTTACCAAGATAAAAGTCTACTTATGGTTTAATGTCTATGCATATTAATGGGCAAACAGTATTTTTTAAAGTAGAGTATGTAAAGCAGACTAGAGAGCCCAAAACATTTCTCCTAAATCAGACTGTAACGACTAATGCCTCTAAGGTGTGGTGGCACACAACCATAATCCCAAACTCAGGATACTGAAGCAGGAAGATAGCTGTGAGTTCAAGGATAGCCTGGGCTACATAGTGAGTTTAAAGCACAGTACATAGTAGGACTCCATCTCAAAAAAGCCAAACAAAATAACAAACAAAAAATGCCTCTACAAATAAATACATGTATCATATGGATTGCATATAATTTTTAATGAGAATAAAAACAAATCCCTTTCCATTGCTCCCAATCTTCCAAATAAAACCCCAACAAAACCACTGTATTTAGTTGTAATGAAAAGCAATTAAGGGCCAGGGATTTAGCTCAATGGTTCTGCGTCTGCCTCATAAATGCAAACTCCCAAGTTCCACTGGCACCAATACTACAATGCAGGGCATGGTGGTTCACATCAGCCCAGCACTGGATAACCACATGCCACAATGCCAGGTGTGGTGGCTCACACCTATAATCCCAGCACTCAAGCAGCAGAGGCAGGAGGATTGCTTTGAGTTGGAGGCTTGCCTAGGCTACATAGTGAGTTCAGGGCTAGTCTGTAATCCAAAGCAAGACTCTGTCTCAAAAAAACAAAAAAAAAAAAGCAATTAAACATAGCCCCTAACATCTTTTAAGCTTTATTTTTATTTTTATTCTAAAAACAAAGTTCAAATAAAAATAACCCTTACAATGCCTTCCTTTGGCAAAAAATGATTTTCAATATCTCACTATTACATTTCTTCCACTAAATTATGTAAAAAGCAAATTTAACTCATTATTAATTTCTTTTTTGTTGTTTTTAGAGACAAGGTCTCACTTTGTAGTTCAGGCTGGACCTGAGCTCATTATGCAGCCCAGGCGAGCTTCTAACTTGAAAGCAATCCTCCTGCCTCTGCCTCCCAAGTACTGGGATTACAGGTGTAAACCACCATGCCTGGCGCTGTGGTATGTGGTACTGATTGCTGGTGAGCATGAGTCACCATGCCTAGTATTGTTGTATTTGGTTAGCAAGATCAACTATGGGATTTTGTGTTTGCAAGGCAGGCGCCAAACCACTGAGCTAAATCCTTGGCTCTCTTTAA
>PVIR01027882.1:0-22792 GCA_004026965.1 Petromus typicus
ATCAGTTTGAGACCAGTCTGGGTACCATACAAAGTTCAAGACCAGCCTGGTGATTGCATAGCAGAACTCTATCTCCAAAATTTAAAAAAGAAAGAAAGATAGGAAGAAGGAAGAAAATTAAAATGCATTAATAAATTTAAAAGGGTAAACAATGTAGTTCAATGCAGATGTCCTGGCTTCAATTTCCAGTTAAAAAAAAAATGGGGCTAGGGATGTAGCTCAGCAGTGCCACACCTGCCTGGAAGCACAGAGTCCTGAGTTTGATCCCCTATACCACAAAAAGAAAATAAAGGAGAAAAAAAAGAAGGACCATCCAGCCTCATTCCATTCTGCTTGTAAACCCAGTAAAGAAGCAATAAGTACTTCTCCTTAAAGAAGATTCTCCTGTCCTAAAACCAGTTTCCTTTATCATCTTGTCCCACACCCACTCACTTCAGCCAATGTAGTTTTAATGTAAACAATTTGTGCTTTCTTCTGCCCATATTTATTATAAAATACTCATTGCTTAGATCCAACAGATATTTTTTTTTTCAACTGCTATAAACCTTGCTGGTAGTGACTTGCAGAATTTGTCCTGGGGCCAGAATATAGCTCAGCAGCACCATGCCTACATGACAGACACAAGGGCCTTAGTTTGATTCCTGATACCAGAAGAAAAGTAAAGGAATCTGTCCTTCTAGTTCTTTTTTATGGATAGGCATGTGTTATGTGTGTGTGTGTGTGTGTATATTTTTTTTTTCTAGACAGGGTCTTGCTTTGTAGCTCAGGCTGGTCCTGAGCTCAGCCTTGAACTCACAATAATCCTCCTGCTTCTACCTCCTGAGTGCTGGGATTACAGGCATGAGCCACCACAACCGGCACTGTGGTATGTGGTTCTGATTGCTGGTAGGTATGAGTCTCCATGCCAAGCATTATTGTATGTGGTTACCTGGGATCAAACCTAAGCCCTTACACTTGTAAGGGAGGTGCCAGAACCACTGAGTTAAATCCCCGGCCTCCTCAATAAATATTTTTATTTTAAAAACCTTCTGGTCTCTAAAATTTCAGTTCAACATAGACTACACTTTAGTATGATTATACCACTAAAAATACAGAGAGACACTATTCTCCTGAAATTACTTTTCAGGATAGAGAGAGGTTAGACATACAAGAATTCCAATCTCTCTAATGAACCTAGGTGCAAAAACTTCTCAAGAAAATACTGCAAACAGAATGCAATGAATCATCAAAAAGATCATATACACCATGACCAAGTAGACTTCATCCCAGGGATGCAGGGATAGTTCAACATATACAAATCAATAAATGTAACTTATCACATAATTAGAAGCAAAGACAAAATCAGATGTTCATCTCAATCAACTTAGAAAAACCTTTGATAAGATGCAACATCCATTCATGATTTTAGAAATTCTAATGAAAATATGTATATAAGTGTATTAGTTACTATTCTCTTGTTGCTGAGACAAAATACCCAACACCCCAAATTAGAGGGGCAGGGTTTATTTGGCTTACAGTTCATAGAGGCTTCAGTCCACAATCAGCCGAATCCAAGGCAGGGATGACAAACAAGTAACACAGAGCAGCAACAATATGGCGCACACAAGACAGCAACATGAACAAGAGAGCAAGTTCCTGGCACCCACACCACATCAATGGCAACACGGGAGGGAGTTTAACAGCATCTTCCGGCCCCTTTTATCTTATTCACACTATCAGAATTAGGGCGGTGTCATCGGTTTAGTAATCGCATGCCCTTTACTCTAGGATCACACATTCCAGATTCAACTACCTGTGAAAAAGAAAGTCCAGCCTCATTTGAATGAAGCTTTGAGGTGACAGATAAATACAAACCATAACAATAAGGAAATTACTCTAACATGATAGAAGCCATTTATGACAAACCTGCCAACATCATATTAAATGTGGAAGCACACAAAGCTTTGTTTCTAAAATTAAGAATAAGACAAGAATGTTCAGGCCCAGGTATAGTGTACACAACCATCATCTCAGCACTTCAGAGACGGAAGCAGCAGGATGGCCACAAATCTGTACGTTTTTGTTTTTTTTTGGGGGGGGGGTTTGAGACAGGGTCTCTCTTTGTGGTTCAGGCTGGCCCTGAGCTCAGCCTCAAACTCACATCACAATCCTCCTGCCTCTGCCTCCCCAGTGCTGGGATTACGGGCGTGAGCCACCACGCCCGGCACTGTGGTATGTGGTACTGGTTGCTGCTGGGTGTGGGTCTCCACACCCAGTATTGTTATGTGGTTACCGGGGAATCGAACCCGGGTCCTTGCGCTTGCAAGACAGGCGCCGGAACCACTGAGCTAACTCCCTGGCCCTGTACATTTTTTTCCAGTACTGGGAATCAAACTCCAGACATTGTGCTTGCCAGGCATGCACAGCACCACTGACCTGTATTTCTGGCCAGAATGCCACAAATCTGAGACCCACCTGGGCTACATAGTGAGTTTAAAGCCAGCCTAAACTACAAAATCAGTCCCTATCTCAAAAATAAAAGACAAGGACGTCAACTCTCACTACTCATGTTAAACATAGTCTGCATTATCCAGAGCAATCAGGCAAGGGGGAAAAAAAAGAATGGTATGCATAGGAAACGATGAATTCATTGTGCTACTACTTTTCTTGCTGATGCAAAATATTTGACACCCTAAGTTAAAGGAGGAAAGCTTTATTGCAGCTCACAATTCCAGCTCATAATTACCTGGCTACAAGGCAGGGTGACATGGCAGATGGGCATCACAGAGCAGAAACAGTTCCTGGCAGCATGACGGCATCAAAGCAGTAAAATAGCTAAAAGGAGCAACATCCTGCCTCTCCTTTGTATGCCCCCTTGGATACCTACCCCTCGTGTAGGCAGATGCAGCCCACACAAAGAGTGAGCTTCCCACCACTGACACCCAGAACAATGCCAGACCAGTCCATTCACTAAGTTAGTGCTCACACACCTTTCATGTAGATACTTCGGAAAAGCCCCACCTAAGACTGCATGCAGGTTTGGAGGTACATCTCGACACAAGCCATAATAATCATTATTGCAGGGGCCGGGGAGTTAGCTCAGTGGTTCCGGCGCCTGTCTTGCAAGCGCAAGGACCCGGGTTCGATCCCCAGTAACCACATAACAATACTGGGTGTGGAGACTCACCCCAGAAGCAACTAGTACCACATACCACAGTGCTAGGCGTGGTGGCTCATGCCTGTCATCCCAGCACTCGGGAGGCAGAGGCAGGAGGATTCCTGTGATGTGAGTTGAAGGCTGAGCTCAGGGCCAGCCTGAACCACAAAGTGAGACCCTGTCTCAAAAAGCCTTAAAATAATAATAATAATAATCATTATTTGAAGTTCCCATGATATTGCACTTACAAGATCCAAAAAGCTAGGTGTGGTGGTATATACCGAGAATCCCAGTTCTTAGGAGGCTGAGGGAGGAGGGCTACCAGTAGTTTGAGGCCAGCCTGGGGAACTCAAGGCTAGCCAGGCTACTAATGAGTTTGAGCGCAGCCTGATTACATAGTGAGACGCAATAAACAAATAAATATCCCCAAATTCAAACAAAAGACTCCTAAAATGAATAACCAAATTCAGCAAAGTATCAGTATACAAAACAAACACACAAAAATCAATAGTGTTCCTCTACACTAAGAATGAACTCACTAACAAAGGAATCAGGAAAAACATCACCATTCCAATAGCGTTGAGAAAAATTAAATACTTAGAAGTTAATCACATGAAGGAAATGAAATACCTGCATGATGCAAATTACATTACTCTGAAAAAAGGAATTAAAAAAAGACACCAGAAACTGGGGAGATATTCCCTATTCCTGGGTACTAAGAATCAGTATAACCAAAATGGTTATACTTCCAAAATTGATGCCGAAGTTTAAGTTCTTTTTTTTTTTTTCAGTACTAGGAACTGTACTCGGGACCTTGTGCTGGCGAGGCGTGTGCAGTGCCACTGAGCTAAATCCATATAACAATTTAATGCAATCCCAAACAAAATAGCAACAGCATTCTTCACAGATCTAGAGGAAGAAAAAAATCTCCAAATTCCTGTAGAACTGAAAGAGACCCAAACAACAGCAATCCTAGGTAACAAAGAAAAGTAAGAGGCATTACAATCTCAAACTAAAAGCTTTACTACAAAGCTACTATGAAGAAAAAAAGGCATGATACTGGCACAAAAATAGGCTTGGGATCAACGGCAAAAGCACCCCAAGCACTTTCGGGTATTTGATCTTTGACAGAGGAGTAAAAAACATACAGTGAAGGAAAGGTAGCCTCTTTAATAAATGGTGGTGGGAAAACTGGATATCTATGTGAAAAAGATTGATTCTAGACCCATACATCTCATCATGTAATCCTTGCACTCCAGGGGCTAACGCAGTAAAATAACTGCAAGTTCAAGGCCAGCTTGGACTACACAATGAGACCCTGTCTCAAAACAACAACAAAGAAACAAGCCACGGCTCAGTATTGGGGGATAAGTTTGTAATCCCAATACTTGGGAGGCTGAGGCAAAGAATAGCCACAAGTTTCATGTTAAACTTGGGTACATAGTGATTTCAAGACCAGTCTGCACTACAGAGTGAGACCTTGTCTCAAAAAAAAAAAAAAAAAAAAAAAAAAAATTCCCCCAAACAGAAGTACATGATGATAAAACTTTTTTTTTTTTTTTCCAGTACCAGGGGTCAAACTCACAACCTTGGGCCTGTGAAGCAGGAACAATGTCACTGAGCTAAATCTCTGGCCTCTTAAATAGGTAAAAATTTTAAAAGCTTAGATATAGGCCAGTCCTTTCTGAACAGAACTCCAATGGTACAAGAAATAATACTCAGAGTCAATAAATAAGACTACATCAAATTAAAAATCTTCTACAAAGAAAAGGAAACAAGCAACAGATTAAAGAGATAACCACAGAATGGGAGCAAAAAATTTTTTCCAGCTATTCCTTGGACAATGAACTAACATCTACAATATACGAAGAACCCACACAAAAAATTAGACCCTACCCAGCAAAAGAACCAGTCGAAAAATGGGCAACCAAAATAAATGGATACCTCTCAGAAGAAGTCCAAATGGCCAATAATACCTGAAAAAATGTTCAGTATGCTGCCATTAGGGAAATACAAATTAAAACTACACTGAGATTCAATCTTATTCTAGAAAGAGTGACTATCCTCAAGAAATAAAATAACACATATTAGTAAGTGTGTGGAGAAAAGGAACTCTTCCACATTGTGAGAATATAAGCTGGCACGGTCACTATGGAGATCAGTAAAGAAATTCCAAAGAAGCCAGGCATGGTGGCATATGATTCTAATCCCAGCACTCAGGAAGCTGAGGCAGGATGATTGCACTGATTTCAAAGCCAGCCTGCACTATATAGTGAGACCCTGTCTCAAAAAAAAAACAAAACCACAAAACAGGAAAGAAATTAGAGGCCATGGAGAATGAGGTAAGAAAGAAAAATAAAGCCATCACATTGCAGGGGTGCATGCATACTGATATTTACAGCAGCACAATTTATAATAGATCTTGGAAACAGTTCATACACCATCAACAGATGAATGAGTAAAGAACATGTGGCTTTTACATACAGTGGACTACTATGCTGCCAGAAAGGTAAACTCCAGGCATTCATAGATAAAAAGAGGCAACTTGAGACTCTAATATTAAATCAGTCAGATAAACAAATTTAAGTATAACATGATTTTTTTCATACTGAAAACTAAAAAGTATATGTAAAGAACAAAAGAGAAGATAGATAAAGTGTGGGGTCCCCTGAAGCTAAACAACACCGACTCCATAAAGGAAGTACAAGGCGGCATGTACACAGCTCCGGGCCACAGTGATTAAGGGAAAATAGACAAGGACCGCCCCCTATTAGGCTGGTTTGGGGCGGTTGGGAACAAGGAAGTGGGGCTGTATATAAGGGCTGAGAGCGCTGGCAATAAAGGCTTCTCCACCATTTCGTCTCCTCGTGATGTCCCCCGCCCGTGGTGTGATGCCAGATGAGAAGCCCTGGGGAACAAGACCCAACAATAAAAAAAGAGAGAAATCTCTTACTAATTGATGAGAGAAAAAAAGAGATGGGGCTTGCGTGGGAGTGTTGGGAGCAGTTTCCTCCAGTGCCATGGCTGCCTATGCGGGAGAGAAAAGTGAGCCTGATTGCTGGATCAGAGCCCAACATTGTTTACCCTCCTCAAGGATAATTACTGCCTTCACCAGATTAAATTAAGAACCTCTACACCTTGACCTTTGTGGCAGATTAAATTGAGACAATTGTCAGCAACCCCGCCCACCAATTCTTTATGATTAACCTTGAGATAAACAAGCCAAGGATTTTGCCCTTTTTCACTAACGTAAACAAAGCTAGTTGGCAGGTAGGCGGTACTTAACAGATATATAAAAGGAGGCTGATAAATAAACGCTGCACTCATTTGGTATTGACTGATGAGCCCTTCCAAGTCCCGCTGTCCTGTCTTTATTTATTTCTCATCCTAGCCCCTCCGTCGTTACCCCTTTGTTCTGCCCAGCTGGCCCCGGCATGGGAGAAGGAAGACAAAGAGGATGGGAAAATAAAAAGAATTGAAGGAAAAAAGTAATAAAAATGGAACTTTTGTAATTGGGGAGGGAACCAAGAGTTGGAATGAGTAGTGAAAACGAGGAGGGGTGGGGGATGAGAAAACAGAATTGAAATGTATATGAATATGTACTAATGTCCCATGGTACATGTAATCTATGTGTTGTGAACATTTACTAATTTTATTTTTTTATTTATTTATATTTTTTGAGATAGAGTCTTGCTTTGTAGTTCAGGCTGGCCCCAAACTCACTATGTAGCCCAGGCTAGTCTTGAACTGAGCAATCCTCCAGCCTCTGCCTCCTGAGTGCTGGGCTTACAAGTGTGAGTCACTACACCTGGCATTGTGGTATGTGTTTACTGGGGATCGAACTCTGGACCTTGTGCTTGCCAGGCAGAGAACCACTGAGCTAAATCCCTAGCCTCAAACATTTACTAATTTTTAAAAAATGAAGAGGAGGGCTGGGGATATAACTCAGTGGTTCCGGCGCCTGTCTTGCAAGCGCAAGGACCTGGGTTCGATTCCCTGGAAACCACATAACAGTACTGGGCGTGGAAACTCACGCCCAGCAGCAACCAGTACCACATTCCACAGTGCTGGGCATGGTGGTTCACACCTGTAATCCCAGCACTCGGGAGGCAGAGGCAGGAGGATTGCTGTGATGTGAATTTGAGGCTGAGCTCAGGGTCGGCCTGAACTACAAAGTGAGACCCTGTCTCAAAAAAAAAAAAAAAAAGAAGAGGAAGCATTCCTTTTTTCTTTAAAGACATTTACATAATCATAAAGCTATACACTGGCTTTGTCCAATAGATTGGTTGATGAACTTTTGTGGTCATGAGAACTTATCCAGAATCTTCACACTGAGCCACATTACCAGCATTTTTTTTATTATTATTTTATGTCATTTTATTTTATTTATTTGTTTTGTCTTGTTTCTTAGTTTTTTGAGACATGTTGTTGCTTTGCAGTTCACACTGGCCCTGGACTTACTACATACCCCAAGCTAGCCTTGAACTCACAGCAATCCTCCTGTCTCTGCCTCCCAAGTGCTAGATTCCAGCGTGGTGTGAGCTACCATGTCTGGCTTTATTTGTTTGTTGAGACAGGCTTTCCCTTTGTATCTCAAAATGGCCTTGAACCCACTATGTATCTCCTGCTGGGCTTAGACACATGACAATCTCGTCTCAGCCTCCTGAATATTGGCATTCTAGGCATACGCTTTAAGGCTTGGCTTGATGAATACCTGTCAATCATCACAATCCAAACATTACTTTTCTGATAATTTTCAAAAGGCATAGTGATCTCCTCACCTGAAAATATGCTAAATAACATTCTATTGCTACTGGACAGGGATTTTTGCCTCACCTGATATCGAAGCTCTTTGTATCTTAAAGAACTAAGCAGGACACATAAAAGCCGTCGAAAGGCCAATTTACTAAAGGGAAAGTGCACTGCACAGAGTGGGCGGAGGCCAAGGATAAAGAGGTTTTGTGGTTTTATCTGGACTTCTCCTGGGTCTTGAGATCTGAGTTGGACCTAATGGGACTCCGTCCGATTAGGTGGGAGTCCACCCTCATGTCCAGAGAGGGAGAATTTGAACTTTTATGGGTATAGTTGGAACCAGAATGGCTGCCAAAGCCAAGAAGGGTGTTGGGAACTGCAGTGCCAATGACACTAGCATCATGATACTAGAATGGGCCAGCAGGTAAGGGAGGGGGTGTGCATTTTAGGCTGATGTCAGGACGTTAAGGAAATATGATAAGGGCTAATGGTTTTTGGTCTGTAAGAGCAGGAAGCTTTCCTGTCTCTTGTGAGGCTATATGTTTGTTATAGCGTCTACTGTCTCACTGTAAGAGTGATATTTAGGGACCAGGATATAGCTCAGCAGCACCATGCACAGCTCATAAGCACAAGGTCCTGAGTTTAATCCCTGGTACTGGAAAAAAAAAAAAAAAGTGATATTTTGGCTGGGTGTAAAGGCCTATGTCTGAAACCCTCTGGGAGCCCAAGACAGGATGATGCAAGTTCAAGCCCTGCCTGAGGAGCTTAGCTAGAATGTGTCTCAAAATGAAAATAAATAATTAAGAAGATAGGGAGTATAGCTCAGTGTGAAGGCCCTGGTTTCAGCTTCTGGTATAGGAAGGAGAGAGAGAGAGAGACTTATTTGGGCATTACAGTGTCAGACAGACCCATCAGTGCTGTTAATAAATCAGATTCTAATCAAACACTATCATATGGAATAGACTGGATTTGTGCGCTACATTTGACTTTTGCTTTGTCTGTGTTTTTGGTGCACTAAGGCGGGTAGAGTTCGCAATCTGTTTTGAAGTGTTCTTGTGTTTAGCTTTCATTTTGTCCTAAAGAGTTTTTGTGGTATTGCTCTATTTTTAAGAACAGTTTGAGCATGATCTAGGAGCATCTAAAAGGTGAAAAAAAGTGGGAGGAAATGGTGCAGAAAAAGACACACACACACACACACACACACACACACGCACGCACACACGCACGCACACACACACACACACACACACACACGCACACAAACTAACCACGGAAACAAGATGAATGTGATAAAGACAGTGAACAAGGTTATAATATCACAAATGTTTGTAAGAAAGGGCTCACCATATTTGGTACAGAATTTTTGCAAATTATGAGAGGATGAAGAACAATTCTGTATCAGTCGTGCATGATGAAGAATTGATCATTTCCACAAAGAAACTGATTCTTGCATCAGTCTTCAGAGAGAAGACATTGTTAGCCAGTAGCCCCGATCTTGAATGTGTGACTGAAAGACCCTGAGTAAACTATTCACCGCCGTGCTCAGTCCCTTGGCCCTCCCCCACCAACAACATCCGTTTTAATTCATCCTTTGGCAAATACACTTGCTTTCCGTATTTCACTGTATGCTCAATTTATGTTTGTCTGCTTTCAAATTTTTTGTTTATTACTTATACAAATTTGAAGTATTTCGTTGTATTTTTCTGCAAAAAAAAAATCTGGATCTTCGATTGGGATTTAAGTTATCACTACTGATACAATTTGTATCTGGCTGGATGGGACATCCTCCCGAGGCTCGATCCTCATCCCAAAAGGATGAGGGATGGAGCTCAGTGGAAGAACACTTGTCTAGCATACTCGCAGCCCTGGTGCAATATCCAGTACTCAAAAGAAAAATATTTTGATTCCCATTGTGATGTACTGAGAGGGTGGAAACTTAGTCCGACTATAGCGTTTACAGGTGGGGCTGGAGGGAATATTTGGGTTTAGGTAGACTCAAAGGGGACTCTCATGATTGAATCCCAGGGCTTGACAAGAAGAGGGAGCGAGGCCAGCTGTGGACACACACTCCTGCTGCCTCCCGGGCTGTGGGCGGCTGCATGTCTCCGGACTCTGCCAGCAAGGTGATTGCCTCGAAGCCTTGAATCTCTGAATTGAGAGATTTTAAAACCTCTTTTCTTTTAAATTTCCCTAGTCTCTACTGTTGTCTTATATTAGCAACTGAAAATGGACTAACATAATTAGATTGGCCCTGAAAATTAATGAAAAATAGTTTTGAAAACTTTCAATTGACATCAATCCTTTAGGAGTTTGGAGATTTAACTCAAGTGGTACTATGCCTGCCTTGCAAGCACAAGGGCCGGAGTTCAATCCCTGGTAATGCAATAAATAAATAAATAAATAAATAAATAATTTTCAAAAACAGTGTCTTAGGAAATGAATTAAAATTGTTAGAAAAATAGCTGTCTATTAAGTTTCTCAGATTCTGTTGGTCCAGGTCCCGGTTAAGCCTTATGTGGAGACTAAGGCATGCTGACATATCTATAAACCCAGCACTGGGGAGGCTAAGACAGGAAGAGCAGACCAAATTCAAAGCCACCCTGGGCTACACAGCAAGACCTTGTTTCAAACACAAAACCAGAAATGATCTTCTATTTGAAGTCCCAGATCCCAGCTCTCAGGCAGACTGCATAGGCCAGCTAGCTCATCTCGTCTTACAAGGAGTGCCTTTGAACTGAAGCAGCCAAGTATTTATGGTTCAAAGTGAGAACTTCTGACCTTGAAGGGTGCCAGAGCTTTGTGGGTGCTAACAAACTATAACCCCAAATGGGAGACACCAAAGGCACCCGGGGCTTGAAGGCAGAAAGCAAACTGTATTTATGTCAGCAGATGTGGTCAGTCTAATTCCTCAGACTACCAGACAAATTATCTTTTTATTAGATAGGGTCTCACTTTATAGTTCAGGCTGGCCCTGAGCTCACTATGTAGCCCAGGTGCGCCTCAAACTCACAGCAATCCTCCTGCCTCTGCCTCTCAAGTGCTAGGACTACAGGCCCCACACCCAGCACTGTGCTATGTGGTACTGATGGCTGGTGGACTTGAATCACCACACCCAATATTGTTGTATGTGGTTACTGGGGATCAGACTCAGGTCCTTGTGCTTGTAAGGTAGATGCTTGAGCTAAAATCCTCAGCCCAAGATGTAGATATTTCTGATACGTGAGGTGTTACTGTTTGAATATTTGGTACTCGATGCATTTGACACGAAATTTGTGCTCCTGTTCTTTTTTTTTTTTTTTTTTTTTAAGTTTTTTGAGACAGGGTCTCGCTTTGTGGTTCAAGCTGGCCCTGAGCTCAGCCTCAAACTCACATCACAGCAATCCTCCTGCCTCTGCCTCCCGAGTGCTGGGATTACAGGCGTGAGCCACCATGCCCGGCACTGTGGTATGTGGTACTGGTTGCTGCTGGGGTGAGTCTCCACGCCCAGTATGGTATGTGGTTACCGGGGATTGAACCTGGGTCCTTGTGCCTGCAAGACAGGCACCAGAACCACTGAGCTAAATCCACCGCCCCCTAAGGCAGCTTCTGACCTCAAGGGCAAAGAATGAAAAATAACTGAACTCAGGAACCAAGCCACGACCTCTTGCAGACTGGGCCTCACAAAGTTTCCATTAAGTCAAGTGTTAATTGAAGACTTAGAAGACAGGAATGGCCACAAAAATGATAACAGCTAAGAATGATGTTCCAGGGCCAGGGATTTAGCTTGGTGGTTCCAGCATCTGCCTTATAAGGCTATGGTCCAGAGTTCGATCCCCAGTAAGCACATACAACAGTGCCGGTGTGGTGACTCATGCCTGTAATCCCAGCACTTGGGAGGCACAGGCAGGAGGATTGCTGAGTTAGAGGCTGAGTTCAGAACCAGCCTGAACTACAAAGCGAGACCCTGTCTCAAAAAAAGAAAAGAAAAGAATGTCATCCCCTGAAATAATAAAGTGTGTGTGTGTGTGTGTGTGTGTGTGTGTGTGTGTGTAATAACATTGCTACCATTGTATATGATCACTCAAAAAAATGAAGTATACTTATGGGTAAAAATATAAAAAGATTTGTGAGGCTGAGGAGGACTCTCACTCTGAGTTGAAGATCACCCTGGGCTACGTAGAGAGTTCAAGGTCAGTCTGAACTACATAACAAGACCTTGCCTTGATAAATAAATAAATGAATAAGTAAGTAGGCGAGTAAATAAATAAAAAGATCTTTGTATTGTAAAGTAAAATGAGTATGTCACAGAAAAAAACAGGAACAGCAGCTGGATATGGAGGCAGATGTCTGTAATCTCAGCATTTAGGAGGCTGAGCCAGGAAGATCATCGTGAGTTCTAGGCCAGCCTGCACTAACTACATAACAAGACCTTATCTAAAACAAAACAAACAAACAAACAAAAAGAGGTGCAGCACAATTTTATTTGTATGTGTTTGAGTAGGAAAGTCAAATACAATAGATATATGCTTCAAATACTATAGATATATGACTACCTAAGCATAAAGAAAGAATCTAGAAGTATGTCCAATAAACTGTTACTATGAGGAAGACAGGAAGACCTGGGTAGAGTTGTCCAAAACCATGTCCAGCAAAACGGGCTTTGGGCCCAACATCCACCTTGACCTTCTGCTAAAGGGATCGTTCTTAGTTTCCCTTGAAGCTAGGTGTGGCCTTAGACCATTGCCCTCAGTGGAAAGCAAACCCTCAACTTTTGTGTTACTTGATTAAAATTGCCCTCCTGCCGGCCAGGCGGCGGGGTAGCACAGGGCCGTCATCCTAGGACTCACAGGCTGAGACACAGGTTCTCTTTGAGTTTGAGGACAGCTACATAGTAAGTTCAAGACCAGCCTAGAAAAATAGATAGAGAGGAAAAAAGAAAAAGAAAACTAGCTAGACTCTGTCTCAAAAAATCAAACAAAAAGTCAGAAATTTATGTATCACACTTCTGGAACGTGACAAGTCCTTAATCAGTACTCTGGTGGGTTCTCTTCCTGGAGGTCTCCCTTTCAGCTTTTCAGAGCCCTGGCTGCTCCCTCTGTCCCCCTGTAACCTTCTTCCCTTGGTCTTCCTCCTTCCAGGGCTCCCCACTGGCTGGATGGGGGCTTGTGACACAAGAAGCTTGTACAGGTCTGGTCTCTGCCCTCCCTATGATTTCCAACGTGACAGATGCTGGGGAGCATCTTTTGGTCTACTCTTTGGACTCTGACCTTGGTTGCTGCCACAGGAGCTCCTATAAAATTCTTGGAATTTCCTGAGTGTCAGTTATCTTTTGTTATTCATCGTCAACCCTTTTGAATCACTCCTCATTATGCTAAAGAAGGCGCTCTTACAGAGGACACCTAGTCACAAAAAGGCAGAGGCACAATAGGAGTTGCAGCCTTTCCCCCAGCTCGTTGGGAGCTGGGACGTGGTTTACTCACCCTGGCCAGTGATTGAGTCGATCTGTGTAAAGCATGCTTCCATCAAAATGCTAACTGACTGCTTTTGGAAGAACTCCAGGTTAACCCAAGCAGGAACTAAGAGGTGGGAGAGATTCCCCCCAAAGGATTTAAAGTTCTGAGCAACCCTCACCTTACTCACTAACCTGTCCAGACTGGGTCATATTTTCAGTCCTCCTGTCTCAGCCCCCCAGAGGGTTGGGATTACAGGCATGCATCACCAAACCTGGCTGGGAAATATCTCTAGAAAAGTACAACTTGCCAGACCTGGTTATTTAATGTAGCTCATTGTAAAGAACCTGGGTTTATGGGGCTGGGGATTTAGCTCAACGGTTCCGGCGCCTGTCTTGCAAGCGCAAGGACCCGGGGTTCAATCCCGGTAACCACATATCATACTGGGCGTGGAGACTCACCCCAGCAGCAACCAGTACCACACACCACAGTGCCGGGCGTGGTGGCTCACGCCTGTAATCCCAGCACTCAGGAGGCAGAGGCAGGAGGATTGCTGTGATGTGAGTTGGAGGCTGAGCTCAGGGCCAGCCTGAACCACAAAGCGAGACCCTGTCTCAAAAAAACCTTAAAAAAAAGAACCTGGGTTGGATCTCGAGGAACATTTAAAACAATGTAGAAATTAGTTCTGCCACTCAGCTGTGCACAACTTGTACTGTGATGATTTGTTTAGAAATGTCTCATGAATAACCATTTCAATAGTTTGAGTCCTGTTTTCTTCCATTTGTTCCATACTGTCTTCCTTGCTCTCTCTTTTTGTTTTGTTTTGTTTTTGCGGTACCTGGGATCACACTTGGGCCTGTTGGCTTCCAGAGTAGATGTGGTACCACTTGAGCTAAATCCTTGGCTGTTTTCCTTGCTGTCATTCTTTACATTCGTTGTGTCTCTTAATGGCTTACGTTTGATCCACTGAGGTTTTGGTTGCTTTTCCCCCTTCTCATTCCTGTCTATAACTCCTATCTTCACAATAAACTCAAACCACACTTCTGGGCAGCAGACAGACATTTCAGTGTGGGGATTCTTTGCTCCTGTAGTCCCAGAACAGGTCACCATGGCCTTGTGTCGAACTGCTCTGAGGATTGTCTGTCTATACAGAGGAGACTGACCCGTGCTGAACAGCGAGTCACTCCCCTCCTCCTCCTCGGGCGGCTTCCACCCCTTCCCTGTCACTCTGGTCACTTCTTTTCCGCCACCCATACTGTTCTGAAAACAGTATTTCTCTTGGAAAAGAAAAGACGGAAAAAAACAAAGATTGGAGTGAAGAGGAAATGAGAAAAAGGAATAATCACCTGTTGTTATCTGTCCTGAACCTTTTGACGCGCTCATAAGAGCGAACTACAGCTGGAAAGGAGATCGGATTGAAGGGGGTACTTACAGTGGTACAGACTATAAGACAAAACCAGTCATAAGCACATGCTAGATTTTTGGCCTCTATGAAATTTGGAAGATGCTTGAAGGAATACAAAGGACAAGAGATGGGTTCTAGTCTCAAGGAATTGTAACCTGTGGAGATCACGTGCTCTTTTGGGTCAGTGATCTACAATGTCACTCCGTTTCAATGAAGGGCACGTGGTCTAGAAAAGGCTGCTGTCCACTCAAGTCCCATTTATTACAGCAAAAGGACATAGAATCTACAGAAGACAAAGTTCAGGACAAAGCAGGAGCAATCTTCTGGCTGGCTGCCCCTCTTAGAGGAGGCCATAAATTCTGTGCTGTTTTCTTACCCCAATAATGTATAAGAAGACAGAGGAACAACCAGGAAAATTTCTCTGAGCCTTAGTGTCCAGAATTTTTTAGTTATGTACTTTATTTATTTTTGCAACATCTCTCGGTAGCCCACGCTGACCTTGGATTTGTGATTGCCCCAGAGGTTAGATGGACACCAGAGGCCCTGGTAGAAGAAAGCTGAGATCTCAAGGAAGAGGCCACTTGGCCTTGGCCCTCCTGAGTGTAATTCTGTTTATTCTTCCAGGATTATCTAAGTCTTAGGAAAACTTTCAGAACCCTCTGTACTCCCTGTAAGATCTCCGAGCACCTCTCATGTAATTAAAACAGTGGCACGCGTACTTTCTTAGTCATGTGTAGACTCCATTCTATTCTTCCAGCTCCAATAAAGCCTTCCCACTTTGGGGTTGAAAATGTGTGTAATTTCTGTTATTAGTGTGAGCAAAAGGGGGCAGTGTCAGGACACTGGTACTAAGAATCATTTGTCGGGCCGGGGAGTTAGCTCAATGGTTCCGGTGCCTGTCTTGCAAGCGCCAGGATCTGGGTTCGATCCCTGGTAACCACATAACAATACTGGGCGTGGAGACTCACACCCAGCAGCAACCAGTACCACATACCACAGTGCCGGGCGTGGTGGCTCACGCCTGTCATCCCAGCACTCGGGAGGCAGAGGCAGGAGGATTGTGATGTGAGTTGGAGGCTGAGCTCAGGGCCAGCCTGAACTACAAAGCGAGACCCTGTCTCAAATTAAAAAAAAAAAAAAAAAAAAGAATCATTTGTCCTTCTCTCGCTCCATCCACTGATTTTCAATCACAAGAACTAAACCAAGGCCATTTGTATTGAGCAGTATCTCTAGCCCTTCTTTTCTTTTTAAAAATTTGTTTACTTTGTGACAAAGTCTTGCTAAATTGCTAAACTGCTCAGGCCAGGTTTGAGTTCTCTTTTTTTTTTTTTTTTGAGACGGAGTCTGTCTTGTAATTCAGGCTGGTTCTGAACTCAGCCTCGAACTCAGGTACTGATTGCTGGTGGGTATGAGCCACCATGCCAGCTCTCATGTATGTGGTTACTGAGGATCAAACTCAGACGTTTGCACTTGGAAGGCAAGTACTGGAACCGCTGAGCTAAATCCCCAGCCTTCTTTCCTTCTTTTTGAAGACAAGGTCTTGCCTTATAGTTAAGGCTGGCCCTGAACTTGTAAGGTTAAAAATCCCAGACAGAAAAATAGGCCTAAGTTTCTATTTCCTTAAGTTTCTATTTCTGGTAAAGCCCTCCAGTCCCCAGAAACAGATGACAAAACAGATAGGGGCCTCACAGAAATCCCAACTATGAGGAAGTAAAAACCACAGGCAGTGTAGAAAACCAATGAATTTACAGGTCAACTTGCTGAACCAATGAAACAGAGACACCTTGCTTAAAGCTAGAAACGCGGGTATAAAAGTTGTAAAGGTTTGTGACTCAGGGCGTTCCTCTCCTGCGTGTCAGGACAGTCCCAGCAACCTCTTGCTGTTGCATCAATATTCCGACTGCGTGTCTCTCTGGGGTGCGTCTCTGGGAGGGGCTCCGCTCGAGCCTAACAAACTCACTATGTGGCCCAGACTGGCCTTGAAATTAGGGTGATCCTCCTGCCTCTGCCTCCCTAGTGCTATTACAGGCTTGCACCACCATACCCCCCTACACACCTTTTTTTGAGTTGGGAGAGAATTGGGCTTGGGAAGGAAGCACCAGAACCCTGAGCTAAATCCCTGGCCCTAAGTTTGAGTTCTCAATCCCCCTGCCTCCCAGAGGCCTGGAATTACAGGAGAACACCACAACAGGTTTATTTTTCTTGTTTGCTAGTTCTTCAGTTTTTTTTTATTTTTATTTTTTTTAAAGATAGGATCGCCCTATGTAGTTCAGGCTGGCCTTGAACTCACTAGTTTAAGTTAGCCTCAAACTGGCAAAGATCCTTTTGCCTTGGCCTCCCAGAATGCTGGCACAATACAGGCTTGTGTAGTCACACCTGTCTTCAGTTTGCAGATCTTTACCTATTAATTCCCTGGAACAATCAGCTACTTTTTTCCGTTTATAAAGAAAACTTTCTTTAAAAATTAATTTCAACGGAGCTATGCTGCACTTGTCTGTATTGAGCCTGCGGCAGAATGGCAGGTTCAAGGTCGGCTTGGACAGATTAGAAACTTAAAAAAAAAATCTCTTAAAGGAGTCCGGGTGTTGTCGTGAGGAGGAGGGAAGGTCGGAAGGAGGACCCGTACATAGAAATAGGCTTTACTTTTTACTGGTTCCGATTAACAAGATGCACGAGACAATAACATAGGCGGTACACACAGAGCGCACCAAAGGGTCCCGTCACAGTGCGAGAGTCCCACGGTTCGTATCCCTGGATTTCCCAGGCTCGGTCCCGGTCCGGTGGTGTGGGTCCGTCCAGCAGGGTCTCCAGCAGTCTCCGAGGTGTCTGCCTGCAGTCTCCCGCCGAGTCTTGGAGGTGTCCGCCAGCAGTCTCCAGCGGAGTCTCCCGAGGCGTCCACCTGCTCTCGGTTGCGGTGCGTCTTTATGCTGGTTTTGGCGGGACCGTGCCAGGTGGCTGTCGTTTCCCGATATGGCGTGTTCTCGGAGGTGGTTATCTCTCTTGGCCATAAGGCGTACCGGTGTTGGACTCTAGTCACTAGGCCCAGTTGCCTTCCAGAGTAGTGGCTAGGCTTAGGTGTGTTATTGTTGGAGTTCTGCATCCACACCTTTCCAAGTCAGGTCACACTGCTGCGTAGCGCCTCTAATTTCTATATTTGTATGTTCCCTACAGGTGTGTAGCTCAGCACCTCTTGGATTCAATCACTTGGAGGGGAAAAAAAATAGCTTAAAAACTGAGCCTGAGCTATATAGAGTTCAAGGTCAGCCTGTGTTCATTAGAGGAAATTCTTTAAAAATTTCCAACTTGCAAGACAGCCTTTCCTTCTTACTTTCATTCGTCCAGATGGATACATTCAGAGCTCCACAGCGTCTCTCACACAATAAGACCCGGATTCTTTCCCAGTCCACGCCAACTACCTCCACCTGGTCCTCCACAGTCACACCCACCATATTTTTCGCTCTGATAGCACACAGTCTCTAACACTAAAGCCAGAGTTTTCAGAACGCTTAATTAACGGCGATGAACAGTAAGGTAGAGCCCCGCCCTTTGGGAGGAGCTACGGCCGCGGGCCCAATTAAGCGTTGGGTCGTTAACAAATGAATCCTTAATCTTCTCAAAACAGCGCAATACACACAAAGACCCAATCAGAGGCCGCGGTTCGAGGCGGGGCCGAGGCGGAACCTCCCTCCGCCCCGCCTCGCGCCGGGCGTCAGATCCTCGCGGGCCTCGGCATGCCCCACCCCTTCGCCAGGCGCTTCAGCTATTGGGCAACTCGCTCCGGGCCGTTGCCGCGGTTGCTGGGCGAGGGAGGGCAGGGGCGGGGCTAGTGGAGGGCGGGGCCTGCGAGAAAGGCGGGGAGGCGAGGGCGCGCTGGGCGGATTCAGCGAGCGCCGCGGCGGTTGGCGAAGCGGCCGGGGCGCATCCTTCGCGGAGCGGGGACAGGAGCCTCTGACAGAGCCCTCGCTTCCGGCTGCGCCGCCCGGGAGGCGGGTCCCCGGCGCTGAGGAGGCTTCCTCCTCGCTGCCCCGCGTCGCTCCTCGCTCGCTCGCCCGCCGCCCGGCCCCCGAGGCGGCGGCGGAGGTCGCGGGGGGCGGCGGCGCGGGCCAGGACAATGGAGGTGGCTGTGGAGAAAGCGGCGGCTCCGGCGGCGGCCGCCGGGGGGCCCGCGGCGGCGGCGGCGGCGGCGCCGAGCGGGGAGAACGAGGCCGAGAGCCGCCAGGGCCCCGACTCGGAGCGCGGCGGCGAGGCGGCCCGGCTCAACCTGTTGGACACCTGCGCCGTGTGCCACCAGAACATCCAGAGCCGCGCGCCCAAGCTGCTGCCCTGTCTGCACTCGTTCTGCCAGCGCTGCCTGCCCGCGCCGCACCGCTACCTCATGCTGCCGGCGCCCATGCTCGGCGCGGCCGAGTCCGCGCCGCCGCTGCTGGCGCCCGGCTCGCCGGTCGGCGGCTCCTCGCCTTTCGCGGCGCAAGGTGAGCGGGCCCGGGCCGAGCGGCGAGGGCGCCCGCGGCCGAGTCGCCGCCGCCGGGCCGCGGGGGAGGGGCCGAGCCCGGGCCCCGCCGCGGTCCGCTGCCCGCCCCGGCCCGGGCCGTGCGGACGGCCTCCCCCGCGCCGCTGGCGCGCGTTTGGGGCTGCGCAGGAGCCGGGGAGAGGACCGAGGGGGACTTCTCTGTATGACCGACTGCAGACTGGACGCCGTCTGCTTCCCTTCTCGCGTGTTGGGGGCTTTGCTTTAACGAGTTCACAGTCCTCTTCTCCCCTTGTGCTGGGGACAAAGGAATTGTGCGGCGGTGACTTTGTTGTTGTTTTTTGTTTCTTTGGAAGGTTCTTAATTTGCGTAGATAAAGGGAAGAAAGAAATAGAACAAAGTGGTTGGCAAGTGCCGGGCTTGCTGCTATTTTGTTGGTAGCGGTTGAAAGTTAACAGTGCTCTTTTGTGGTGTTTGTTACCAGATAATTTTTGACAGATCGTTCCCATTGGTAAAGTTAACAAGTTTGAAACGTGAAAGTTAAAGTCAGCACGGTGATTGTTTCTAGGAGAATGCTTGGGGTTTTAAATTTTTCCAGTGGATATATTTAAGCACGTCCTTTTAAAAAATACAAAGTGGAAAAAGGAACGCGTTAATCTTTAATACGTACTTTTTAGAGAGAATGACTTAATTGGGTAATATGCTAATTACATTAGGTCAGACCGTGTATAAAATTGATATTTTAAATAGATTGTGGTCTTAGACTCATTTATATCAGGCACAGCCTGCCTTGTAGGAGACGCCTTTCAGTAGGCCTCTCGTGCTCCCTTGCCAGAGAGATACTGCCTCTCTTTGTTTCTGTTTTGTAAAGAATGTTGTATGAGGAACAGCTTTGGAAGAAAGACTTCCCTCACAGCAAAGGCCAGGCGCATATAGTGTCCAGTATAATAAAGATTATGTCTCCCTCTGGAGCCAAAGTGTAGACATGCTTATTGCCCACCGTAAAAACATTAGGATTCCCTGAGCTCAGGATTCCTCTATCTGATACGGCCCACTGCCTGCGCAGGTGTGAGCGATTCCCTTCACTTCGCCCGGTGGGAACTAGGCCTCGGGAAGCAGCACACTAGTCGTGACACTTGGGCTTGGTTATTGTTGTAAATAATAAGCTGCTCTAGTCTCTGTACCACCCCCCTTTTTGAGACAGGGTCTGTGCTATGTAGTCCAGGCTGACCTCAAACTCGCAGTCAAAGGCGTGCTGTGCAGTTCATAGTCTCATCCGTCACCGTCCCTGAAACTGGTAGGCTACTTCGTTAAGTCGCAGATAGGATACAATCTCAGGTCTTTTGCATTAGTTTGCTACAAAGTAACCCACCTGTTGGAAAGTTAGTACACGTGGTGAAACTTAAAGCTTACATAGCACATGTGTCTAGTGTTGAGGATTAAACCCAGGGTTTACAAAGGCGGCGAGGTGTAGTGGTCTACCACCTGAGCTGCTCCACCAGCCCAAACCTTAGTTCTCGTGTGTGTGTGTGTGTGTGTGTGTGTGTGTGTGTGTGTGTGTAGGTAGGGGGACTGGAGGTTAAACTCAGTTTAGTACCCAATAGACACAGCTATACCAGTGGCTGCAAGCTCCAGCCTCAGTCCTCTGAGCTGTAGTCTCAGCCCTTAAAAAAAAAAAAAAAATCAAGCCTCCCTTTAATTTCTTATTAGTAGCTGAATTTAATTAGCAGCTAAATTATTCAGACTGAGTTCAGTTCCCGGTACTGCCAAAAAAAAGCTGGGGATTTAGCTCAAGGGATATCACCGTGCTTACCTTGGAAGCACAAGAACCTGAGTTCTACACCTAGTACTGTTAAAATTTTTTTAAAAAAGTAAAATTGTCCAGGCTGGCTTTGAACTCACCCCTTATCCTCGTGCTTTGGCCTAAAGGGCAGCTGGGATTATAAGCTTGCATCACTACGTATTGCAAGCAGTTCTTAATTCTTAAGTACATTTTAAGGTTTTGTGTATGTGTTATGTTTTTAAACAAGTGTTTCCTCGGTATCTGCTGTGGTTTGATCCCAAGACCTCCACAAGTAACAAAATCTGATTGCTTAAAGTATTAGAGAATGACTTTATCAGTTTTTGTTGTTTGGTTTTTTGAGATGAAGTCTTGCTCTGTAATTGAAGCTGGCCTCAAACTTGCTATGTAGCCCAGGCTGACCTCAGCCCCACGGTGATCCTCCTGTCTCAGCCTCCCATGTGCTAGATTTAAAGGCATGTGCCACCATAGTCTGTCTGATAGCAGTATTTGTATAAAACCTGTGCACCATGTTGCCTATACACCACGTTGCCTATAATCCAAGGCAGGAGGATCACTGCAACTTCAAGGCCTTCCTGGTCTGCGTTGGGAATTCAAGACCAGCCTGAACTACATAGTGAGACCACATCTCATAAATACATACATACATACATACTAGGTACAACCTCCCATAAACTTTAAGCCATGCACTTTGATTCTAGTGTGTCAGAAGCTGAGGCAGAAGGATGACCTCAAGTTTAAGACCAGTCTTGGACTACTTTGTTCAAGAGCAGTCTGAACTCCAGAGAGAAAGACTCAATAACAGTCAAAAAAAAAGCTACTGAGTAGTTGTATTATTTAGGGAACAATAAAAAAGTTTACACACATTCAGCACATATATAATTTCCTCAGTATTTTTCCCCTGTGATCCGTTGAATCTATAGAATTTCATCACATAGACTAGTGGCCTGTTAAGGTTTGAATTTTGTATAATTTAACCCAGTGATTTTGTTCCTGCTTCAGAAGGTCAAGGCCCTGAGTTCTATCTCCTGTACCCCGTCCCGCAAAAATCTATAGAAAAAAGATTATGTACCTCACTATGATAGTTGAATCTGAATGAACAGAAATATAAATAGTAAGATCTCTGAGGTGAGTTTGTAATAGAAAATAATGCACAAAGGGGCAGGCCTTGGCCTTTGCCCCCTACCCCATGATTTTGGCATAAGATGTTCTGTCCAAAAGGAAAGTAACTGCCTACTACAAGTGTTCTACCTAAGGTTTCAAGAATGTTCTGTCGGATGGGGGTTTAGCTCAGTGGTGCTGTGCCTGCCTGGCAAGCTCAAGGTTCTGAGTTCGAACTCTGTACTAAAAAAAAAAAAAGTTCTGTTAATTCCACCCATCCACTTCAAAGAGTGTGCTCACCTAATAGGTAAGCTCACCTCTCCCCCAAGATTTCTGAATCAAGTTGCTCCCATTTGGGGCTCAGAATTCAGAGTGCTTAAACTCTAGGCCACCCATTTAATCCAGCGTAGTTTTTCTCCACCTCTTGGAGTAACGGTTTCTCATGTCTTCAAATCACTGTAGCTATAACCCAGAGCTGCAACACTTGGCTATAATCCCACAACTTTTTTTTTTAGGTTTTTTGAGACAGGGTCTCGCTTTTGTGGTTCAGGCTGGCCCTGAGCTCAGCCTCCAACTCACATCACAATCCTCCTGCCTCTGCCTCCCGAGTGCTGGGATTACAGGCGTGAGCCACCACGCCCGGCACTGTGGTATGTGGTACTGGTTGCTGCTGGGTGTGGGTCTCCACACCCAGTATTGT